>QPMI01000269.1:0-103947 GCA_004431415.1 Cyanophora paradoxa | reverse complement strand
CGCCCCGTCCGAGGCGCGCGGCTCAAAGCGGCGCGCAGGCGCTGGCGGGCTTGGAGGCGCTGGCGGGGGCGGTGGAGCGGCTGCGGGGGTACTTCGAGGGGCGGCTGCGCGAGGGGACGCCCCACGCGCACGCCCTCCGCGCCCTCGTCCCCGACCTCCCCCTCCTCCTCTTCGGGCCCGACCCCGCCCCCGCCCCCGAGGCCCGCCCCTCCCCGCCCCGCGGCTCCCTACGGCCCTCACGCCGCGCAGGCCTCGGGCTCGGCGACGCCGTCGCCGCCGCGGGAGGCGCCCACGTCCTCCGCCACCGCCCTCCTCCTCCGCTCCTTCGGTGCGCCTCGGCGCCGCACCACTCCACGCTCTCCCGGGACCCAAGCGACGCCCCGCGCAGAGGAGCTGTTCCGCTGCGTGATGGGCCCGCCGCCGGGGCGGCCGCTGCTGCTGCTGCTGGACGACGTGCAGTGGGCGGACGCCGAGAGCCTGGCCTTCGTCGCCCGCGCCTGCGCCGCCGCCCGCCCGGGCGCCGAGCATCCCGCCCCGCTCCTCTTCTGCACCGCCTTCCGGCCCCCGGAGGGCCCCGCCGCCCCCGACGCCCCCGACCCCGCCGCCCTCGTCGCCTCCGTCGCCGCCGCCGGCTGCCCCGTCGCCCAGGTCTGTGCCCTGCCCGCTCGACCGTCTCTGACCCGCCGCTGAGGGCCGCGCAGGTCGAGGTGGGCCCCCTCTCGCTGCCGGAGACGGAGGCGCTGGTGGCGGACGCGCTGGGGGCGCCCGCCCCGCCGCCTGCGCGCCCCTCGCCGCCCTCCTCCACCGCGCCACCCTCGGGAGCCCCTTCGCCCTGACGCGCGCCCTCCTCGCCCTCCACCGCGCCGGCGCCCTCGCCCGCGCCCCCGGCCGCCCGGCCTGGGCCTGGGACGCCGCGGCCGCCGCCTCGGCCGTCGAGCCGACGAGCTGCGCGGCGGAGGCGCTGGCGGCGGCCCTCCCGAGCCTCTCTGAGGCCACCCGCAGCGTCCTCTCCGTCCGCCCGCCCCGCCCGCAGCGCCGCGCCGCGCCCCCTCACGCCCCGCACGCACGCAGGTCGCGGCTCTGCTCGGGGAGGGCTTCTCCCGCGCTCTCCTCGCGGCGGCCGCCGGGTGCGAGCCCGGCGGGGCGCTGGCGGAGGCGGCGGCGGCGGCGTGCTGCGCTGCTGCCCGGACGGCTCGTTCGGGTTCGTGCACGATACGCTGCAGCGGGCCTGCCTGGCGCTCGCGCCGGGCCCGCCGGCCCGGCACATGTTCGAGGTCGGCCTGCGCCTCGCCGAGGCCGCCGCGCGCGACGCCGCGCTCCGGCGGGAGCGCGGGACCGGCTACCGCGTGGCCGAGCTGCTGGTCGCCGGGGCGCGCGCGGGGCTGGCGGCGGCCCCCGGGCACGGGGCGGCGGTCGCCCGGGCGTGTCTCCACGCGGGGCGCGAGGCCCTCCTCGCGGGGGCCCACTCCACCGCCGGCCCCCTCCTCGAGGCCGGCGCCGCCGCCGCCCGCGCCCTCCTCCCGGAGGCCGGCGACGCGGCCGGCGACGGGGACGGCCCGCCGCCGCCGAAGCGGGCGCGGGGCCTCCGGAGGGGGAGGGGAGGCGCCGGGGGCGGTGCTGGCGCTGGAGCTGGCGCTGAGCCTCGCCGAGTGCCGCTCCGCCGCCCGCCGGCCCCTCGAGGCCCTCGCCCTCCTCGAGGCGCGCGCCCCCGCCCTCCTCTCCCGCCTCTCTTTCCCCTGAGCGGCCTCGCTCGCAGGAGTGCGCGCCGCTGGCGGCGACGGTGCGGGACCGGCTGCGGCTGCTGCGGGCGCGCGGGACGGCGCTCCTCGCCTCGGGGCGCATGGCGGAGGCGGCGGGCCCGGCGTGGGAGGCGCTGGCGCTGCTCGGGTCGCCCCCGGCGGACCCCGAGGCCCTCCCCGCCGCCATCGACGCCGTGCTGGCCGCCGCCGGCTCGGCGGAGGCGGCGGGGGCCCTCCCCGAAGCCCGAGACCGCGAGCTCCTCGAGTGCCTCGAGGCCTGCCGGTGCCCCCCGCCGCCCGCCCGCCCGCGCCCTTCCCCTCGGCTCCTCTGACGACCGCCGCGCAGGCCGGCCTTCGTGGGCCTGCTGGCGAGCGGGCAGCCGGAGCGGTGCGGGGCGCTCACGGCGGCGTGCGCGGCGCTCTGCGCGCGGCGCGGCCTGGTGCCCACCTCGGCCTTCTGGCTCGCCGCCTTCGGCATGGTCTGCCTCTCCTCCCTGCGCGGCGACCACCCCGCCGGCGCCCGCTGGGCCGCCGCCGGCCGCGCCGCCGCGGCGCGGCTGCGCTGCGGGGCGCGGCACACGGGCTGGGCGCTGCTGATGGCGAGCGCGTGCGGGCCGAGCGCGGTGGCGGACGGGCGGCAGCTCGCCGGCCTCGCCGACGCGGCGGTGGAGGCAGGGCGGGAGGCCCTCGACCAGGTCCCCGCCTTTGTGCCCGCAGGCCTCCCGCCCAGAGCCTGAGCGGGGCCCCGCCGCGCAGCCGGTCTTCAACTTCGCGGGGCTCGTTCAGCTCTGGACGCACTTCGCCGCCGGCGCCGCCCTCGCCGACGTCCGCCGCGTCGGTCCGCCCCCGCCCGCCCGCCCCGCCCCCTCTGTTCCTCCTCCTGTCCGCCTGACGGGGCGCCGCGGCGGGGCGGGCAGCGGTGGGGCTGCGGCGCGGCTTCGACGGGGCGCCGGCCGCTCACCAGGCCGTGTGCGAGGGGCTCGAGGCGCGCGCGCCGCACCCCTCCCGCCCGTCCTACCCGACCCGACCTGGCGGCAGGCACTGCTGGCTGCGCTAGCGGGGGAGGGCGGCGAGGGCGCGCCCGCGTGGGGCGCCCTGGAGGCCCAGCCCCTCTTCGCCCCCGAGCTGTCCCCCGCCTTCTCCATGACCGCCACCGGCACCGTGCGCGCCTTCCCCCTCCGATTCTCTTCTCCCGCGGGCGCGCCTCTCTCTGAGGCTCTGGGGGCGCAGGGCGTGGCGCGGGCGCTGCGGCTGTACGCGGCGCTTCTGGCGGGCCCGGCGCGGGCGGGCGGCGCCCCCGGCGACCTTGAGGCCCTCCGCGCCAACGGCCGCCGCCTCCGCATGGCCCGCCCGGCCCCGCCCGCCCGCCCCCGGCGCCCTCCCCGCCAACCCGGCGCAGGTGGTGCACGACGCGCCCCTCCTGGGGGCCCTGCTGCGGCTGCGGGCCCCGCGGGGCCGCCCCTGCCGGGGACCCCGCCGACGACGAGGCGGCCCTCGCGGCGTGCGCCCCGCCCCGCCCCGCCCGCCCGCCGCCGCCCACGGGCGCGGCGCGCAGGCTGGCGGAGGCCTCGCCGGCGGACTTCGGCGCGAAGCGGCTGGTGGCGGCAGCGGCGTCGGCGCTGGGGCGGGGCGGGCCGGGGGCGGCCCTCGAGCCGCTCCTGGCCGCCCACGACGAGGCCCGCGCCCGCGGCAACCTGTCCGCCCCGCCCGCCTCTCGTGCCCAGCCCCGCGCCCAGCGCCCGCTGACTCCGGCGCGGCAGGCTGCTGGCCGGCATGGCGGGAGAGGCGGCGTCCGCCCTCGCCGCCGCCGCCGGCCGCGCGCCCCTCGCCCGCATCCTCGCCTCCTCCGCCGCCGCCGCCTTCCGCGCGTACGGGGCACGCCCCTCTCTGCGCTCACGCGTTTCCCGCCGCGCCCCTCATGCGTGCGTCAGGCGCACGCCAAGGCGCGGGAGCTGGAGGCGTACCCCCTCCCTCTGGCGGCTCCGGGCCCGGAGGTCGCGGTGGCGCCGGGGCGGGGCGGGGCGGAGGGGCCGGCGGGGCCCGGTGCAGGATGGGACCTGGAGACCCTCGTGGACGCCCTGACAGCCCTCGCTGAGGCCGCCAGCCGCGGGCGCGCCCCTTTTGCCTCCGCCCCGCCCCGCCTCGCCCTGCTCTGAGCGGGCTCCGCGCAGGGGCTCCGGGGCGGCGCGGGCGCTGCCGATCCTGCTGGAGAACGCGGGGGCGCAGGGCGGGGCGCTCCTGCTGCGGGCCCCGGGGCCCGCGAGGAGCCGCTGCGCGTGGCGGCGCTGGCGCGGCTGCCGCGCGGGGCGGCGCGGGGCGGGCGGGGCGCGTTCGCGGCGAGCGAGCGCGGGTGCGGGCTGGAGGGGTGCGAGGGCGTGGCGGCCGGCGTGGTGCGCTTCGTGGAGCGGACGGGGCGGCCGCTGCTGCTCCACGACGCCGCCGCCTCGCCCTTCGCCGCCGACCCCTACGTCGCCCGCCGCGTCCGCCCCGCCCCGCCCCCTTTCAGTTCTTCTCCGCCCTGAGCGAGCGGGGCGCCTGGGGCAGGGATCGCCGCTGTCGGTGCTGTGCGTGCCGCTGCGGCGGGCCGGGGGCGTGGAGGGCGTCTTCTACTGCGAGAACGGCGCCCTCGCCGGCGCCTTCGCCCCCGAGCGCCTACAGCTCCTCCAGGCGCGCCGCGCCCCGCGCCCGGCCCCGCCAGGCGCTCCGGGGCTTCCTCGTGAGCGGCGGGGCGGGCGGGCGCAGCTGCTGGCGGCGCAGCTGGGGGCGTGCCTGGCGGCGGCCGGCTTCTACGAGGAGGAGGCGCGGGGGCGGGAGCTGCGGGCCCAGAACGAGGCCCTGGCGCGCCTGGACGCCGCCAAGGACGCCCTCCTCGCCAACACCTCCCACGAGGCTCGCCCTGCCTCCAATCCGACCCGACCCGATCCGACGGGGCGGGGCGCAGATGCGGACGCCGTGCTCGGGGATCTGCGGGATGCTCTCGCTGCTCTCGGAGACGGCGCTGGACGAGGCGCAGCGCGACATGCTCGCCGTCCTCCAGCAGTCCGCCGAGCACCTCCTCTCCCTCGTCAACTCCGTCCGCCCCGCGTCCCTTGCCCCCGCTGCGCTGGGCGCCGAGCGGGCGGGCGGGCGGGGGGCAGTTCCTGGACCTGGCGGCGCTCGAGCACGGGCGGATCACCCTCGCCGCCGACGAGTTCGACCCGCTCGCCGCCGTCGAGGACTCCCTCGCCACCATATCCTCCCAGGCCCGCCCTCCCCGCCCCCCTCTGCCCGCCTCTCGTCGCCTGCTGACGCCGCGCTTGCGGGGGCAGGCGCTGCGGAACGGGGTACAGCTTGAGAGCCTCGTGGAGCCTGCCTGCCCCGCCGCCCTCGTCGGCGACCCCCACCGCCTCAAGCAGGCGCCCGCCGCCGCCCCCGCCGCCCTTCGAAGTTCGGCGTTTTTGTGACGCGCCCGGCTGCCGGCCGGCCCGCCTTGCAGATCATCATCAACCTGGCGGGGAACGCCGTCAAGTTCTTCGACCCCGCCAAGCCCCCCGCCGAGCGCGCCGTCCGCGTCGAGGCCCGCCGCCCCGCCCCGCCCCGCGCGCCGGCGCCGGCGCCGGCGGCCGGTGAGTGACGCGGGGGCGGGGCCAGGTGCGGGCGGTGGGGGAGCGGGAGGTGGCGGCGGCGGCGGCGGCGGCGGGCCTCGGGCGGACGAGGCGGCGGCCATCGCCTACCTCGACATCGCCGTCTCCGACACGTCCGCCCCGCCGTCCCTCTTTGCTTTCCGCCCGCCCTGAGCCGGGCGGCAGGGGCCCCGGCATGCGCTCCGGCGACCTCGAGCGCCTCTTCCACGTGCGCCCCGCGCCTCACCGCGCACGCGTTCCGCCTGAACGACCCTCACGCCGCCCGCCCGCCCCCCGCAGCGCTTCTCGCAGCTCGACAGGTGCCGCCGCCCTTGCGGCCGGCGCCCCGCGGGGCGCGCGAGGGGCGCCTCGCCTGAGGCGCGGGGGCCGTGCAGCGGGGCGCAGAAGGCGCAGGGGACGGGCCTTGGGCTGGCGATCACGAAGAGCCTGGTGCACGAGATGCGCGGCCCGCCGGCCCTCGCCGAGCGCCTCGCCGCCGGCACCATCGCCGTCTCCAGGCGCGGCCCCTCTCGCTCCTGTTCTCCGCGGCGCGGCGCCGGCTGAGGCGGGGGCGGGCGGCGCGCAGCGAGCTGGGCGCGGGCAGCGCCTTCCGCTTCCGCGTGGCGGTCGGGCGCACGGGTCCGGGCCCCGCGGCGCGGGCCGACCCGCTGCGGGCGGCGGCCGGCGGGGCGGCGGCGACGGTGGCGGTGCTGGCGCCGGGGCGGGCGCTGGGCGCGCTGGCGCGGACGCTGCGGGCGTACGGGCACGCCGTGCGGGGCGCCGCCGACCCCGCCGCCCTCGCCGCCGCCGCCGCCGGCGCCGACCTCGTCCTCGCCGACAAGGCCATCGCCGACGGTCCCGCCCGCCGACCCGCCCCACCGATCCGCCCCGCCGCCCCGCCTCGCGCCGACCGCGGGGCGCGCAGGGAGCGTGCGGGGGTGGTGGAGATGCTGAAGGGCGCGGGGATCGCCCTGGAGGGCCCCGGGCAGCCGCCCTGCGTGCTCCTCGCCAGCCGCCTCGCCGCGCTGGAGGACGAGGAGGAGCGGCGCCTCGCCGCCCGCTTCGCCGGCGCCGCCTCCAAGCCCGTCGGGCAGCGCCGCCTCCTCGCCACCCTCGCCGCCGCCCTCGAGCAGGCCCGCGGCGCCCCCAGCGGGGGGCGGGGACCCGCGGGCGGCCCCCGCGACGCGGCGCGGGGGCGGGGCCGGGCCGGGGCCGGGCCGGGGCCGGGGCCGGGGCCGGCCCGCCGCGGCGCGTGCTCGTCGCCGAAGACAACCACGGCGCGCCATGCCCTGGCCCGGCCCCCGCCCTCGAGCGAGCCCTGACGGCGGCCGGCGGGGCGGGGGGCGCGCAGTGAACCAGCTGATCGCGCGCAAGTACCTCGAGAGCTCGGGCTACGCCGTCGACATCGCCAACGACGGTGCCCCCCGCGCCCTGCAGCGCCCGCCCCGCCCCGCCTCACCGCCGCGTGCCCGCGGCCGCAGGGGCGGAGGCGGTGGAGGCGGTGGCGGAGGCCTGGGTGTCCGCCGACCCCGCCCGCCGCTACTCCGTCATTCTCATGGCCCGCCCCGCACCCTCGCCCCGCCCCGCCACAACCCCATCCCGGCGCCCCGCTTACCCGCCGCTCCTCCCCCGCAGGACGTGGAGATGCCGCGGGTCGACGTGCGCGGCGCCGGCCCGTGGCGCCTCTGCCTGGAGCCCTGCTGAGCGCGTGGGCGGGGGCGGGGGCGGGGGCAGGGCTTCCAGGCGACGGCGCTCATCCGGCAGCAGGACCGCGAGTGGGGCCGCGAGCCCGTCCCCATCATCGCGCGCCCCGGCCCCGCCACCCGCCCCTACCAGCCCCGCCGCGCCTCTGACGCCCTCGGTCCGCAGGCGATGACCGCCAACGCCGCGGCCCGCGACCGCGAGCGATGCGCTGCCTCTGGCATGGCGCGCCGCCCCATCCCCGCCCCCGCCGCCCCCGCCCCGCCCCGCTGAGCCGGGGGCGGGCCCCGGGGGCAGGACGCGTTCCTGGCGAAGCCCGTGCGAAAGGCGGAGCTCCTCGAGACGCTGCGCGCCTGGGAGCGCCGCCCGCCCGGCCAGCCGCCCCGCCGTGCGCAGGCCCCGCCCGCACGCCCTCCCCGCCGGGCGCGAGCGAGCGAGCGAGCGAGCGGGGCACAGGAGGCGGGGGCGCGGGAGCAGCTGGCGCTGGCGGCGGCGTCGAGCATGGCGCGGGCCTCGCCGAGCCCCTCGCGGCCCCTCCCCGACCCGCCCCACGAGGCCCCGCCGCCCCTCACCGTGGAGCTCCCCGCGAGCGTCGGGGCCGGCGTCGGGGCCGGGGCCGGGGCGCGCCCCGCCCGCCTCTCCCTCCTCGTCGCCGAGCCCGACGACGGCCCGCCCCGCCCCGCCCCGCCCCGCCCCGCCCCTTCTCCGGCTTCTGAGGCGGGGCGGGGGCAGGGAGCCGGGAGTTCCTGCGGGGGACGCTGGCGGCGCTGGGGCACGAGGTCGCCGCCTGCCCCGCGGGGCCCGCGGCCTCCCGGGGCTCCTCCCCCGCCCCGCCCCGGGCCCCGGCCCCGGCCCCGGCCACCCCTACGACCTGCGCGCCCCGCCCCGTCCCGCCCCGCCCGCGCCGTCCCGCCCCCCGCTGACTTCGTGCGCAGGGTGCTGCTGGACGGGGACGACCTGGAGGGCTGCTGCGCCGCCGCCGCCCACCTGCGCGCCCTCGAGGCGGCGGCGGGGCGGCCCCGCCCCTGCCCCCTCCTCGCCCTCTCCTCCTTCCCCCTCCCCGAGGAGCGCGCCCGCCTCCTCCACGCCGGCGTCACCGTGCGCCCCGCCCCCCGCCCCGCCCCGCCGGCAGCGAGCGGGGGGTCCGGGGGCGCAGGAGCTGGCGGCGAAGCCGACGCGCAAGCGCCACGTCTTCTGGCTCCTCTCCCAGTGGCCCCCGCCCTAGCCGCGCCCGCGCGCAGCGATTTAATTGCGTGTTTTTTGTTTTTTTGTTTTCGGGCCGGGTGGGGAGAAGAGAATGGGGGGTAGACGTACATGTCTTCATTTGGGGCCACGTCCACATCAGCTGGCTGTCACCCTAACAGTGATACGAATGCCGGCATCACAGCGACCAGAGAAGTATATATGCTAAGTAAGACGCAAAGCTCAGCAAGGAACTACCGTAGTACTCATGATCAGGTCGACGTCCCAGCAGGGCGTCCCCAAAACCATGATAAATGCATGTGCATGTTTAATTATGTGCCCCGTGCGCGTTGCCGGCCGAGGGGGTGCGCGCGCTCAGCTGCTGGCGGCGCTGGGGCACGAGGTCGCCCGGCGGCCGCCTAGCTATAGGCCTGCCCCGCAGCCGGACGGGGCCCCGCGAGCAGGCCTGTTTCGGGATCGGAGCTCCGAGCTCGAGGCTCCTGTCAGCCTCATGATCAGTGAGACTCTAAGAGCTCGAGTCCCAGGCCTCCACGACCAGTGCAGGCACGAGCACAGCACAAATTATAGTTAATGTTATTTCACATGCACATGCATTTCCTTTTCAAACTGGCCTTTCCTGATCATGATATATAGATCTATTCCGGATCCACACAGGCCTAGGGCCACGGCCACAGCAGTGTCACTAGTTCAAATTCCGTTTCCCGCACGTGCACTTCTAGATCTGGTCAAAACATCAGATATCGTTCTCTTGCACTCATGATCAGCGGCTGATTATGACACCAAAGAAATATAGCTATCTCCAAATTTAGCTATAGCTTTAGATTGCGCATGCAATAACCGGTAAAGCTAAGCTTTGATTTAGCGACCAATTATATATCATAAGTATATGAAAGGACGGGGAGCTTGAGGAGCTCGTACGTTGCTTCGATCGCGAAGCTCAGCGGCTGATACAAACGTGTTGCCCCGAATGACGGGGGTGCAGTTTTCCCCGAGAATCACGCCACCATCAATGACCCTCGCTCCATAGGGCGCCTTAGTCGGATCCGAGATTCGCTCGAAGTGGTTCCCCTCGATGGTTCCCTTGCCACCAGGGTTTACAACGATTGCGAACTTCTGGTCGTGGATCCTGCTGAGGGAATCAGATCTAGAGGGTACATGGCGTACATGGTGGATGGGCCTGGAAGGACAAGAGCTGGGCACCTGTTGGCCCGTACAATGGGATCTGCACGCTCGCTGATCACGATGCCTGCCTCGTTGTTGCCAAACACATCATTGCCCTCCGCGATGCCCTGGGAAGCCCCGAAAAACCAAATCGCAGCTCCACCAGAATCGTGCACCAAGTTCTCTGCGTGCTGCAGGGTCAATGCGGCAATCGCGAGGCAAGGCCGAGCTCGAGGTCGGAAAGTGATGTGCTAACCGCGCAGAACAGGTGATGCATTCAGCACGTAAATGCCATGGCTCTGCTTGCTAGCGCCTCCCTTGATGTCGCAACCCTCTATGATGATCGATCCCGTGACTTCCACCGGTACCTCACCACGTCGGGTCCCCACGGCCGCGGCCGGTTCAATCTTCACTGCCGATGATTGCCGAGAGCGGATCGTAATCCCTCGCAGGGTCGGCGCCGCAGGCCTAGGCCCCTTGATCATGATATGGAGCGTGGGTTCGAACCCGTCTGACTCCAGGATGGCCTCCCGCGGCCCAACAATGTGCACCTCCTTCTCCAGCACCACCCGCTCCTTGTACCTGCATCAGTCAACTTATGTCAGCTTTATAATAATTAGCGAGCGAGAAGCAAGCGCGGAATTGAGCAAGAGACACGCACACGCCTGCTGCAAGGTGAATCTTCTGTCCAGCATCAGCCCACCTCACGGCATCCATGATGCTCTTCCCGGGTGCCACATGTAGCTCAGTCAGCTGAACCTCGGCCGCCTCCGCCCGAAACCGCATTGCTTCGAGTTGCGCGGAGAGGTCTTTCACTTGCGCCTCGGCATCAAACCGCATTGCTTCGAGTTGCTTTACAGCCGCTGACTGCTTGTCGGCTGCCTCCATCTGGCGCTTCAGCACGCCTGAAAGCTGCCCTGAAGATTCTTTCACCCGCCGCATCAACACTCCTGGGCCCCCGCGGCCGGCAATGATCAGGAGGTGCACGTGCGTACTCGGAGTGGGCCACCCATGGCCACGCTCACCTTTCTCGCGGATGAGCTTGTCCCTCTCGTGGGCAAGCTCATCCTTCTCGCGGACGAGGCGCGTGACTAGAGTCCGCAGGCATGAATCTGCAGGCCGTCATTACAGATCGAAAGCAGGAAGTACTAGTGGTCGCGAGAAAGAGCAGGAAGTCACCAAGGTGCGCCTCAAGCTCGGAACGAGAGAGACGAGCGATGCAACCAAGGTCCACATTGGGGCATGGCCGTCGGCACGCCGCCTCATGCGCCTGTACATGTGCGATGGCCGCCACCACATGGCTTGGATCACTAATGGAAGGAAGAGGCGCGAGGAGCGCATATGTGAAAACGCACCCGAAGCTCGTCAAGAAGAACACGCTCCTTGCACCACCCGCAGACCCCCCACCCCGTCACGCAGCGCTCTGTGTGGGCTGTGAACGAGCCCAGGTCGCCCTGCCACTCGCAGCCGCGCTCCCGGAACGGACAGCTGTTCGCAGCACGCGCATCAATATTTTTTAATATTAAATATATATAATTAAAGCGATATATATAGGAAAGACACGCACTGCACTCGCAGCTCGTTGATTCGCCTGGAATCGCGCACCGCCGGCCGGAAACGATCGCGGTCGATGACCTCGCGGTCGATAGGGCACTTGAGCTGCGCCCTCATGTACTCGTACTCGAACGGGTAGCCCGCTTGCCGCGCCAGCCGCTCCGCACACGCCCGGCACAGCGCGTGCTCGTTCGAGCACCCCAGCAGCGTCTGCGCGCGCAGGCCGCAATTGCAACAGCGTCAACAAACGTTCTCCTAGGCCTGCCGCATGCACGCGCAGGGCGAACAGGCCAACGAACGGAGGGCGCACCGGCTCGCGCATGACGAGGCAGCAGACGGTGCAGGCGAGTTCGAGCCCCTCCGCCTTCGCCTCCTCGCCAGGCTCGAAGATCTCCGACGGCCAGCCGCCTTGCTCATGATCACTTGGGCTAACCATTCAATTGCAATCTCGGGCGCGGGTCGGGCTGTGGCTAGCTGGCTGCAGACTCTAGCTGAGAGCTAGCTGCCAGGCTGGTGCAATTCGGTGGCGGCACCGCGAGGCGGCGCGAGCTCGAGCGAATGATACGGATACGCTTACCGCCGGTGGGGTACCCGGAAGAGTAGGTCGGATCGCGATCATGCACGATCGACCTCATGATATCGATCCACACGAGCTCGAGCTCGAAGCCTCGAACTCATGATCAAGTCACGCTCGTACCCCCATCGCGGCCCACCCCCAGTTGAAAAAGAGCGCCGAATTCGAAGCGGAAGAAGAGCAGTACTAGTCTGAGGAGCTCGTCATGTGCCACATGCATATGGTGCCTAGGATGTGATGCGATGGGCTGGTGTCGGGATTGCGGCCGCTTCGTGTACGCGGCCGACGTTCGGGCGCACGTCGCAATATGTTCGGGTGCGTTATTCGAGAAAGCGCTCTTCCCGCGAGCTTATATGCGCCCCAGCCGCCGTAAAGAAGGCAAAAGACGAGAGCCTGCTCTTCGAAGCCCGTGCTTCGCGAACAAGCAGCGAAAGCCGGCCGTCATTGGCGCGCCCAGCAAGCGCCCCCCGCAGCAGTTCTTTCAGCAGGAGCGGCAGTGCGAGCAGCAGCGCCAGCGACGTGATAGCTGCATCCCCAAGGCGGCTCGATGCATATGGCGCCGCCTACGTTTACGCAGGCTCAGCAAACGCCGCCTCCTCTACATACGGCAGAGCGCGAGCCGTGACGCCGGGAGCTTCGCGTCCCTCGTATTCCGCTGCTGAGGAGGCCGCGGAGTCGAGCCCCGCGACTGCGGCGCGGCCCTCGAGCGCGCGCTCCATTCAGGCCAGCCTGCAGCTCCTTTCCGAGCAGCGCTTCGAGCAGCAGCCAGCGCCGGTCGCGCGAGAGGCGCCGCGAAGCGTCCCCGTCCAGCGCTCACAGTCGCCCGCGGCAGCCGGCGGGTCTCTGGGGGCGGCCCGCGACAGCGAGCGCGACAGCGGCGACAGATTCGATGAGAGCCGCCCCGGCGCGAGCTCGGCGCGCCCCGCGGATCAGCCGTCGTTCAGCATACCCGTACCCGTGCCGTCCGCGGTGCAGGAGCGCCTGAGGCAGACGCCGCAGCGCCTCTCCGCGCAGGCGGCAACGTCCCACCACCTCCCCTCGGGCCCCCTCCACTCGGTGCTCCTCTCCCCCTCGTCCTCCAGAGGGGCCCCGGCCCCGGCCCCGCCGGCGCCCGCCTCCCCTCTCGCCGCCCGCTCTTCCGACCGCTACTCCGCCGCTCCGTACGCCCCTCGAGACCCGCTCGCCGGACTCGATTACCTGCGGGACCCCTTCCGCGCCTCCGCCGCCGCCCGGCCCCCGTCCCCCGCCCCCGCCTCGGCCCCCGCCCCCGCCCGGCCGCCCTCTCCAGCGCCCACTCCGGCCCCCCCCTACGCCCGGTCCTCATGCCCCGCCTTCGCCCCCGCCCCAACCCTCGCTCCATCGACTCGACTGCATTCTCCCGACGCTCCCCCCGCCTCTCCAGCGCTCACCCCGTCCCGAACCGCCGCCCGCCCCCCGTCCCCCGCCCCCGCCCGGCCCCTGTCGCCCGCCCCCTCCCCCGTCCCCGACGCCGGGCCCTCGAGTCTACCGGGCCTGCCGGCATGCAGCCCCGGGGCGGGGGCGGCCGGCGGGGCGGGGGTGGCGGAGGTGGGGGAGGAGGAGGGCGAGGAGGCGCCGCGGTGCTACGAGTTCGCCGAGTCGCGGCTCGACTTCCGCACGGTGACGCTGGCCTACGAGGACCCAAGCCTTGCCAACGAGGAGCGCGTCGCGGCCGTCGCCGCCGTCGGCACCTTCGGGCCCGACCCCGCCCTCCATGTGCCGCCGCCCCGCCCCGCCCCGCCCCGCCCCGCGCATCTCTGATGGTGGAGGGGCGGCGGGGCGCAGTGGGCGCGGGAGGTGCCGCTGGCGGCGATCCCGAGCGCGCGGCGCGTGCTATGGCGGGTGCGGGTCGACCTGCCGCTGCGCCGCGTCGAGTTCCGCTTCAGAGTCCGCTACGAGGGCGCCCGCGAGCCCGTCCCCCGGCTCTCCGTGCGTCGGCCCGGCACCCCGCCCCCGGCCCCCGCCGCGGCCGCCCTCGCTGAGGCGCGAGCGCCCCCGCCGCAGAGGGCGCACGAGATCAAATCCTCCGACCGCCGCACGGCGCGCTCCCCGCCCGCGCCGCGCCGGCCGCCAGCCCCTCTCACGCGTCTCTCCCGCAGGCAGACCGCAACTGCGTCGAGGTCTACTACGAGCGGCACGCGCTTCCGCGCCGCCGCCTGTACCGTGCGCCGGCCCGCCGACCCGCCGCCCCGCCCCGCTTTCTCACAGGGCGGGGCTGTAGGGTCGGCCAAGGAGGCCCCGGCGCGGGCGGCGATGGAGCGCCGCTGGAGCCTCGTCGCGTGCCTCGCGGCCGCGCGCGAGCTGCTCTCCGCAGCGCCCGCCGGCCCCCCTCCGGACTGCGCCGCCGCCCTCGCTGCCGTCCGCGTCCCCGCCGCGCCCTCCCTCCAGTCCCCCGTCCCGCCCGACGCGTCCGGGCCCGCAGGGATCGAGGCGGCGGCGGCCATGGCGAAGCAGGCCGGCGTGGGAGCCGCGCTGCTAGGGCTCGAGGACGAGGCGGCGACGCTGCGCGCGCTGCCGTCCCTCGCGCCGCTGGCCGCCGGCGAGCCCCTTCTCGACGTCCTCGGGCCCCAGGCGCGCCCCCGGCCCGCCTGCGCCCGCCGCCCGGCTCACGGCGCGGCAGATCGGCCCCGCTGACCTCGAGAACCTCGCGGGGGCGCTGGAGGGCGGCGGCAGGCGGGCGGGCCGGCTGCGGGCGATCGTTGCGAGCCTCGTCGAGCACAGCGTCCTCGTCGCGTGGGGCGGCCCGCTGCCCGCGGGGCGCCCCCTCCTCCTCGACCCGCTGCCCCGCCCCGACGAGATCAATGGAGAGGGCCTGCTCGAGGCGCCCCGCGGGGCGGCGGCGCTCGAGTTCGAGGGGGCGGCGGCGCTGCGGGCGTACCTCAGCCGCGAGCTCTTCGGCGCCCGCGTCGCCGGCGAAAGCCGCTCTGAGCTCAACTCCGTCCTCCGCTTCTGCGAGCTCGCCCTCGGTCCCGCCCCAGCTCCCCCGCCCGCCGGCGCCGCGCCTCCCGCCCCCCTCCGCCTCGAGGAGCCCGGCCCCTCCGACCGAGCGCTGGGCGACCGGCCCTGTCAGCCGCCACTAGCTCCCGGCGCCCCGGCAGGCTCCGGACCCGGCGATCCTCGCTTAGCTACCAGAAGCCACGGGGCGCAGGAGGGGGAGCGCGGTCGGGGGCCGCCGGGGATGGCGGGCTCCCGCGATGCGGGGCCGGCGCCGGCGCAGGGGCCCCCCGCAGAGGAGTCTGACGAGCTGCGCGCCCTGCGGCGCGAGCGGGACGACGTGGTGCGGCCCCGCCCGTACCCCCCGCCCCACCGCCCGGGCGCGCGCCGCGCGCGCCGCGCGCTTGTATTTGGGGCGTCTGACGTGGCGGCAGGAGCGGTGCGTGGCGGCGCTGCGGGCCGACCTCGCGGCGCTCAGGGCGGACAACGACCAGCGCGAGCGCTCGCTGGGCCAGCGCCACGGCCAGCTGCAGCACCGCTCAAGTCTAGAGGCCCCGTGATCCCCCACAAGTTGGGCCACAACGCGAATCTCGCTCTGGCTACCGCGTCTATTGGTATTTTGCTCTGTTATCGTTATTTATTAATCTCTCGAAGTGAAGTTTCAGTAAAAGTATGCGGAGAGCTTCTAGGCGCCGGCAGGCTGCGGCAGCTAGAGATGAGAGTCCGACGGCCGCGGTCGACGTCATGATCAGCACGCGTACGAGCACTCAGTACTAGCCTAGTAGTGACTGATCATGACGCGAAAGTACCGCGAACGCACGTGCACGCAGCACATCGCGCGCGAGTCGAAGCGTCACGCGCATGCGCTGGTACGTTACCGTACGTATACCGGTCGCGATCGGCGTTCGAATTCGAATTCGGCCTCGCGTCGCCAACACCAGCTGGCTCATATGAGCTATGCATCGAAATCCGAAGATCGCCGGCTCGAATCTGGCGGCTGGTCTTTCTGGACCAGCAGCGCGCGAACAGGCCGGAGGGACTAGTTCACACATCAGGAAGCTTGCATTGAGGCAGTCAGGAGCGTTCGGACGTACGCGTCCGACGGCCGCTGTCATGTCCACGAACTCGGGTTTGCATCTGGAGAACCTTCGCGGCGCCCTCGACGAGCTCCGGGCGGAGCGGCGGCTTCGGGAACAGTTGCAGAACGACGTCCGCCGCCTGGTCGACGAGTCGCAGCAGCAGCGCCGGGCGTTCGAGGATCTGAGCGTGCGGTTCGACGCCCAATCGGAGCAGCTCGCGGAGCACGCGGAGCGGCTGCGGCGCCTTGAGCGTCTCCTCGGCGCAGGCGCCAGCGCCGCGGCCGCGCCCTGGTCTGAACCGCCGGCGGCCGCGCCGACGGCCGCCCATTCCTCCGGCCTTCCTTCGCGCGTCGGATCCGGCTTACAGTCTAGGCCTCCGCAGGCAGCTTGGGCATGGCCGGCGCCAGCTCGAACATATGTACAGCAGCCGCTGCCGTCGCCGGCCGCGGTCAGCGAGTACGACGCCGGACGGCCGGCACGAGGAGAGGCCTCGTGGCGTGCCGAAGTATCAGCGCGGAGCAGGGCGCCCCCGCCGACGCCGAACGTGTATCCACCGGATCCGGGGAATCGATGGGCATTCGAAGCGGACGCGGAGCCTGCGGCGGGCGAGGCGATGGTGGACGAGGCGGGGGCGGGGGCGGGGGCGCCGGAGCCGGCGCTGCCGCCCGGGGTGGCGGCCCAGTCGCACGGCTCGTCGGACGCGGCGCTCGCCCGCGCGGTGCAGGAGGAGCTCGACCGCGAGGGCGCGCCCGCCCCCGCCCCGCCCGCCCCGCCCCGCTCTGAGCGCGACGGCCCCGCAGCGGCCATGCGGGAGGCCGACATGCTGCTCGCCCAGCAGGAGGACGCCAGCTACGAGGGTGCCCTTCCCGCCCCTCCCGCCCTTCCCCGCCCCGGCCCGGCCCGGCCCCCGCTCTCGGGATCCGAGCGCGCCGCAGCGGCCATGCACGAGACCGACAGGCTCATCGCGATGGGAATCTCGGAGCAAGAAGCCGGCCTCGCCCCGTTCTTGGATCCCCTCCCGCGCCCTGGCCCTCTCCCGCTGCGTCGCCTGCCGCCGCCCGCGCCACCCGCCATCCGCCACCCGCAGCCGCCGCGGCCGCCCCCGCCGCCGGCCATTCAAGTGCCCGACGAGATCGGCGGGTACCGCTCCCCCCCGCCCCGCCGCGCGACGAGCCGGCGCCAGCGGGCGCAGGGAGGAGGGGTATGAGGCGCTGCTGGCGCTGCAGGAGCAGATCGGCCACGTGAGCCGGGGCGTACCCCCGCACACGGTCGCCCAGTTCCCGCGCCGGCAGCTGCGGCCCGGCGACATCCCCCGCGACGAGCGCGAGCGCGAGAGGCACAGGGACCGCGCCAGGCGAGCCCCTTTCCCCCCGCTCGCCCGCCCCGCCCTGCCCCGCCCCGGCCTCGCCGGTGCTGATCAGGGCGGGGCAGGTGCGCGGTCTGCATGGAGGACTACGAGGCGGGGGAGAGCGTGCGGACGGTCCCCTGTATGCACTTCTTCCACGCCCCCTGCATCGGTCCGCCCCGTCCCTCGCCCCTCGCCCCTCGCCGTCGGGGCCGGACCTGCGCCCTCGCTCACGCCGAGCCTCGGCCCGCACGCCAGACCGCTGGCTCGCCGACCATCCCGACTGCCCGTGCGCGCGCCGCGCGCGCTGGCTTCCCGAGAGTCGGGTGGCGGATCTGATTGATCTAATGTCTGCGCCAGGATTTGCAAAGGCGACCTGCGCGAGCAGAATCGATATCGACCATAACCCTAGGCCTTCCCGACGGCGTTCTCTAGATCTAGGTCTAATTATAATTTAGATCTGCATCTCCTGTTTTCCTTTGTTCTGATTTTTTCCGGCTCTGTATCCGCCGGCACTGTTCTCAGTACCCTCGTCTAAACACAATTTCGCACAGTACCCCCCGTTCAAACCCGCTTGTGTTAAGTGCGAAATTCTTTCGTCAAAGAAAGGATTCTCATTTCTCATACTCTCGTCCGCTAGATGATAGATCTAGATGATAAGCGCCTACTAGACCCTCCGATGGGCCCGGATCCCCCGTGGCCAGCCGCTGCTGGAGTTCCATGGGATCTGGATGTCGGTCGAGGGCGACGGCGGCGGGCTGCGTTGAACAAGTCCCCGACGGAGGCGCGAGGGGAGGGTCCTCCTCCATCGGATCCTGCGAGCGGCGTGAGACGCGGCGAGCGCGCGCCTCAAGGGTAGGGCGGCACGGAGGGCGCACGGATTCCGCGACGCCCGGCGTCGAGCCCGACTGCAAGGACGATGGCGGGTCGCCGGCGCCGTGTCGCGGCTGCGTGGAGGGCGTGTCGCCTGTGAGCTCAGCGGCAGGCCTGGGCGAAAGACGCCGTGGCGAGGACAGCGGTTTATGGTTGTAAGCAGCCGAGCTGGGGCCGTCCTGAGGGGGTTCCCGCGTTGGAAGTGGGCGGAGCACAGCCGGGGTACGCGCGCACTCTCGACGGGCTAAGGGCGGCCGGGGGGTACGCCTCTGGTAAGCCGCTGGGGACGTGCGCTCGATGGCTCTGCGGGCCGTGAGTCGGGTGGGCGGCGAGGGCGGAAGGAGGGCGAGGACCGAGACGCCGGCGCGGGGGATGGGCTGCTGGGGGAGGGGAGGGGTGGGGTGCGCCGCAAGGGCGGGCAAGACGGGCTGCGCCCCGCCGTCAGCAGACGTGCGGAGCGCCGGCGGGACGCGCTTGGTCGGTCGCGAACCTCGGGCAGCCCGCCCCCAGGCGAGGCTGGGTAAGAGGCCTGCACAAGGAGTTGGGGAGAACGGGGCAGGCGAGGCTGGGTAAGAGGCGTGCGCAGCGCGCCTGCCGAGGCGGCGGTACCGGAGGGTCATCGCGGCTCGGGGCGCGCGCCGGCTGCCGGGCCTGGACTCTCGCCTCGAGGAGCGCCTCGTGCTCGCGGATCGCCTCCTCCGACTGGGCGAGCTGCGCCATCAGCGCCTCGCACTCGTCGCACGGTCTGCGCGCCGCGCGTCAGTGGCCCCGCCGCCCCACGGGGGCGGGCCGGCGCAAGCACACGCGGCCTCGGCGCGGCGCTCGGCGGCGGCGAGCTCGGCCTCCTCTTGCGCGAGGGCGGTCGCCCGGGCCTCCTCCGCGGCCCGCGCCTCCTCCAGCGCCGCCCCTCGCGCCGCTGCGGGGGGCGAGGCGTCGGCCGCGCCCGCGCCCGTCGCCGGCGGCGGGGCGCTCACCAGCTCCTCGATCCGCGCCCGGAGGAGCGCCGCCTCGTCGCGGGGCGCCGAAGCCTCCGCGTGGAAGCGGTAGTACGCGAACTGCGGCCGGGGGCGCTCGGGGGCGGGCGGGGGCGGGCTGGGGGGCGGGGCGGGCTCTGGGACCTGGCGGGTGAGGAGGATCTCCATCTCGGTGACGCCGGGGTCGTCGGGGAGGAAGCAGGGGAAGCGCTCCAGGCCAAGATAGGCGGCCAGCGCCTCGGGCGAGGGGAAGAGGAGCCACGCCGCCTCCCGCGCCCCGCCCCGCTCCGCCGTGTGCCGGTGCGAGTCGAACACCAGCAGCTGCCCCCGCCCCCCCGCCGCGTGAGGCGCGGCTGGCGCGGCGGGGGCGGGGGCGGGCGGACCGTGCAGGGGAGGGCGGCGAGGGGCGGGGCGCGCCAGCGGCTGCGGTGCCCGCGGTAAAAGTCGTCCACGGCGCGCACGAGCGACTCATGCGGCGGCCCCGGCAGCGCCACCGCGACCAGCGTCTGAGCCCCAGGTCACCGCAGTGGCGGGGGGGAGGCCGGGGGAGGGGGGTACCTGGGCGGCGCAGGTGACGGCGAGGCCCTCGGGGCGGCGGCGCCCGGCGTCACACAGCTCCCGGGCGATCTCCAGGAACGCTCTCCCGTCCGTCTGCAGAGGACGCCGGCATCGGCGGACGACGACGAGGTCGGGGAGACGGAGGGGGGGGGGGGGGGGGGGGGAGGAGAGGGCGGGGGCGTGGGTAGGGGCGGGGGGCGGGGCGGCGCACGTTGAGGAGGCCCTCGTACTCGATGCGGGAGATGCGGAGCTGGCGCAGGTCCGGGGCCGCCCCCACGACCGCGTCGAACTCCGTGTGCTCCACGCCCGCCGGCAGGCCGCCGCCCGCCGTCCTCATGAAGTGGTTGTACAGCGCCGTCCCGTCCCGCAGCGCCTGCGCCGGCGTGAGCGCGGGCGCAGAGGCGCCCGGGGGGACCCGGGCGGGCCTGGTCGACGGCGGCGGGCTCCCAGTAAGGCGCGGAGCCCATCATGGCGCGGAGAGCCGCGAAAGCGGCGATTGCAGTGCAGGCGCTGCGCCCGCCGACGCCCTTGGAGGCCTGGTGCGTGCTCCCCGCGACCCGCGCCACTGCGATGCCGCGCCGCGGTCGGGCGCCCGGCCGCGCACGACGGAGCACGCAAGGCCGCACCATACGCGGGGTAGATCCAACCGGCGCGCGCCACGTTCATGTCATCCTCGGGGCTTTTGTCCATGTCGGGCTGCGGCGTCGCGGGAGGACACGTAGGTGAGCAGTGGGACGAGCAGCCGACGATGACGCTCGACGAACCGAAAGCGTGAAGCCTGTTGATGACTCGAAGATCAGACTGACTGAGTCCCCTGGAGCGGGCGGCAGGTCCAGGAGCAGTCGCCAGTCTCCGGTCTCTGCATCGCGGGCGAGCGGGAGCGACGGCGTACCATCCTGCATGCGGCGCGCCGATGAGCAGCGCGTTGGAAGGATATTACTCGGTGACTTCAAGCACGTGTACGCACGATGAGCGGCATGGTTGCCTGGACGGCGGTCGCCTCTGGGACTTCTCGCGCGGGCAGGGAGAGGCGCGCCGTGCTGGAGCGCGTGACATTGAAGTCCGAAGAGCCATTGCTGCACGCCTTAGCGAAGAAGAAGTCCCGCGGCACTACTCCGTCAAAGCCGCCGAAGACTTGCACCGACATGGCGGCGCCGCACGGAAGCCTTAGCTACGCTGGTTCCTTTGAGCGCATCTGCCAGCCCGCTGAGCTGCGAGGAAGCAGCCAGCGCGCGGCAGGGGGGTATGCTGACCGCTCACTTGACAGCCAGCGAGTATGCTGTAGTGCGCCAAATAAAATGGCGCGCCATCTTATTTTTATGGCGCACGCTTTTGAGCCATCGCAGAAAAAAAGGCGCCGGCCAGCGCAGCCGGAGCTTTGCGTTGGGGGGGCTACTACGACTCCCAGCGTATGATGCAATAGTACTATAGCTACAGGTAGCGCGCACAGCAGCAGCCGGCAGACAGCACTGCGGCAGCGGGCGGGGCGGTCCTCACATGGCGCCCAAGAAGGGCAAAGTGGCTAAGCTAGGCGAGTCGAGCGACGCAGCAGCGGCTGCGGGAGCCGAAGAGTCGGCGGCTCGCGCAGGGCAGCTGCAGGCGCCCGCGGAACCAGTCGAAGTGCGTGTTCTCGCCGACAGCCGGCAGAACGGAGGCCTTACTACGACCAAAGGTTCGATACTCTTGAGCTGTGATGCGAAGGCGCGCACCGGGCGCCGCGCTGATGCCCGACCGCGCGTGCACCTTGCCCGTGACGCAGCGACGGTGACCATCGAGGTCGAGGGAGGCACGGGATGGCCTGCGGAGCTCTTGAAGGATGCGGAGCGGCAGCTCCGCTTCACGCAATCCGTCGGACCTGCGGGCCTGGACCTGTACTTCTACGATCCGGAGGCGGACACCCTCGATCTGAGGACTGCGTCTCGGAAGCTGCCGAAGCTCAGTCCCGGATGTTTCTTCTACGTCGTGCGGCGGGACATGCAGCCAGCGCACGAGGACGGCGACAGCAACGCCGACCCCGAACTTGTGAAGCTCATGAAGCGCGGCAAGGCGCAGCACGCAGCTGCAGCGCCGGCGCCCCAGACGGTTCAGGCGGCGACTTCGTCGGACTCGGCGCAGCTGAGTTCGCTCGTGGAGGCCGTGGCCTTGCAGGTCCAGAGATCCGTCGGAGCTGCGATCGCCTCTGCAGGTGAACCTCGAGCAAAGAAGAGGGCGGCGACAGGCGCGAACTACCTGAAGGAGGACACGGATGGCAAGCGCGGCACTGGGGACTGCAACACGGCACGGGACGTCGTGCGGCTACTGTGGGACGAGCCGATCGAGGGATCGGGGGGGGAGTACACTCCGGAGACATGCCCGCGAGCCTGGCTGTTTCTCAAGGTGCCGTCCCTTAATTTCAGTTATGGCATCGAGTTAGAATTTAAATTTATATCTCAAGCTCTCTCGTGGATGCAGAAGTGCGGGGGCGGCACCCGCAAAACGCACGACACGCTGAGCAGACTGCGGCCGCTGCTCACCCCATTCGACAAGGAGGACCTCAGCCACCTTCAATCCCTCACGAGATGCAAGACAGATGTCTATTTTCATAACATTGAGAACATGTGCGTGCGTTGAAGATGGGGCAACGATGCCACGCCCCTGATGCGTACACTCCGAACAGACTGTGCATTCTAAGGATGAGGAAAGCGGAGCAGGAGGTGCCGGACGATCACTACAAGCTCAAGGGCATCTCGCGACCCGGCATTCTGGATGTCGCCGACTTCATCCTAGGAGTCACAATTTGACGGTGATGGAGGAGAACGTAGCCGGCTGGATGGATGGCAAGGACGCGGTGGACAGGGGAGAGTGAGCAAGAGTTCCATTATTTCGAGCAACCGATACGAAACTGACCGGTGGAAACAATTTACCACGCAGGTACCAGGCGACGGGGCGAAGAGGAGGTCCAAGAAGAAGCAGGAAATCGAACATCGCGACTCGTTCGAAGGTACGCGGCGCTGTTCCAACGCAATACCAACGCATATGTCAACACCTCGCAACGCATACGTTGATTGACATACGTTGAATAGTGTTGACGTACTCAACTTCCCTCCGTGTTGCCACGAGGCTCACGCGCACTTTTGCACTTGCAGAGCCGGCAAGGAAAATGCCAGAGCAGAAGGGCAAGGCACGCGCCAGCGCCGCCCCGACAGACGAAGGTGCGCGATGTGTACAACGCATGCAGAACGCATCGTCAACGCAAGCGTTGATATTGCGTTGTCTGCGTTGCAAAGACACAGCGCAATTTGCGTTGATTCCGTGCCCGCAGAGTCCGACGAGGAGGATGACGTAGAGGACAAGCTCGAGGACGACGACGAGAGCGGGAATGAGGACGAGGACGAGGGCGAGGACGAGGACGAGGACGCAGAGGCGGCAAGCCCGAGGAAGCGCAACCGCAAGGCAGAGACGAAGGGTCAGGAGGCGAAGCATGCGAAGCAGGAAGCAGGGAAGCGCAAGAAGCAGGAGAAGGAGATGGGGAAGGAGGCGAAGAAGCCCAAGGCCGCAGCAATGACAGAGAAGGTGCAGTCTTAAAAACGCAATCTGTGCCAGTCCCGGGCATAGTGCAGAGTTTTAATACCGCAGCACAGAAGGAGGCCGAGGCGAAATCGAAGGAGAAGGGCAAGGCGGCGGCAGCGAAGAAGGCCGCAGCAGAAAAGCAGGCCGCAAAAACGGCGGAGCAGGCAGCAGCACAGGAAAAGGTGCAGTGTTGCGCGGCACTCTGTGCGAGCGTTCCGGGCCTGGGGCACAGTTTTAATAACGCAGCGCAGAAGGAGGCCGAGAAGAAAGCGAAGGAGAAGGACAAGGCGGTGGCAGCAAAGAAGGCTGCAGCCGAAAATGAGGCCGCGAAAACGAAGGCGCAGGCAGAGGCTGCCGCGGCAGCACATGAGAGGGTGCAGTTTTTCGCGTCACTCTAGATCTGTGCGAGTGCCTGGCATAGGAAAGAGTTCTAATCACGCAGCGCAGAAGGCGGCCGAGAAGAAGTTGAAGGAGAAGGACAAGGCGGTGGCAGCGGAGAAGCCGGCAGAGGCGCCTGCAGCGAAAATCCGAAAGAAGAGGAAGGCTGCAGTACGCTCAGGTAGAGCTCGATTGGGACGCCGAGTACGAACTCTTCCTAGCCCTGCAGGTAACTACGCAATTCCAACGCATGCGTTGCGTTTCCGCTGCTCACGTGTTGGATGCAGCTCGAGGAGACGGACGCCGAGGGCGAGATGACTTTTGCACTTCGGAATGGCCCCGCGGTCACTGTAGGAAAGGTAGAGGATCGCAGGACCTTCCGCCGTTCTATCACGTACCGGCCACACCCGCGGCCGCTGCGTGGCGAAATATCGGACTTCAACAAGGGAACAGTGGAGGACAAGGACAACTGGTGGCACAAGTGGGACATCTTCATGCTCAAGAAGTAGATTCTGTTGAAGTAGAAGTAGATTTGTGTGCAGAAAGTAGCCATTGTGCAACTGCTTCAGCTTGTGTTCTCTGCACAATTTACAAGTCTTACTTTCAAGTCGTACTTGTGGTACTGATGGGGATGAAAGTGGAAGTGTGGGCAGGCTGGACGTGCTCACAGTGAAGTGGATACTGTTTAGTCTAGTGGGATGGAATTTCAAAGGATTTGGCCGCTCGAACTCGAAGGATGAGTTTAGTAGGTAACTCAGTGACTAGATCTGTAGTCACAAGTACTAGACAAGTACTCGAGAAGCTCTGAAGCAAATTGTAGAATTCTAGAGTTCTCAGATTTGTACTACAATCAAACGTCCAACGATCATGAGTCATGAGGCTAACTAGTCGGGTTCTAAAGTTGAACTACGATCATGAGTCATGATGCATAGTAGTCGGGTTCTAAAGTTGATCTACGATCATGAGTCATGAAGCATAGTAGTCGGGTTCTTAAATCGAACTACAGCCAGGGTTCTTAAAACGCACGCACAGAAGTAGACTAGCTATAGTCGTGTTCTAGAATTGAACTATGACAATGAATGTAGTATCAATAAAGTATAGTAGTAGTAGCAATAAAGTATAAATTATAGTACATGATTCCTAAAGAAGAAGAAGAGTATATATGTATACTACACGCCCAAGCCGAGCGCGCGCTGCATGCAGCCTGGCAGGACACAACGCATTCCCAACGCATGCGTTGCGTTTCCGTTGCACACCCGGTTCCCTCTCTCAGTTCCCTTTCAATTTTCGCATCTCTGTCAGTTCCCTTTCAAGCAAATTTCTGACAAACACTTCATACACCATGCCTAGTGTTGGCCATATTCTGCTGGAACGTCTGCATCATCATCTGAAAGTGCTGCATCATCTGCTGCATCTGCTGCATCTGCTGCTCCATGCTGGGTGCCGGGGGCATAACTGGGCGCACAGGGCTCGAGGACATAGCTAGCCTAGACTGAGGGGCTAGTGGGTAACATGGTGCTGCCAAGGCGGCTTCAAGCTCTGCCTGCGTGTAACTTGGCCCGGAGTTGGGGAGGACAGGCACCCCGCGTGTGTCCCGAGGTGCGGGCCCAACTCGAACTGGCCCCCGAATGGGAGAGCTGGATCCGGAGGATGGCAGGGTAGAAGAAGAGAAAGACGGCCCCAGAGGGAGTGGGGGACCAATAACGGGAACCGCCCCTGGGACTGGGCCAAGACCCCTCGCAATTGGGGCTGACCCAACAGGGGGCAGCACCACCCCAGGTGCATAGTGCGGCAGAGGTGGCGGGCGTGGGCCGGGCGGAGCCGCAGCACGGGCCGGGCCGGGCGGGGCCGCAGCAGGAGATGGGGCAGGCGGGGCCGCAGCAGGAGAAGGGACGGGCGGGGCCAAACCAGGAGACGGGGCGGGCGGGGCCGGAGCGCGGGACGGGCCGGGCGGGGCCGCAGCAGGAGACGGGGCGGGCGGGGCCGGAGCGCGGGACGGGCCGGGCGGGGCCGCAGCAGGAGACGGGGCGGGCGGGGCCGCAGCAGGAGACGGGGCGGGCCGGGCCGCAGCAGGAGACGGGGCGGGTGGGGCCGCAGCAGGAGACGGGGCGGGCGGGGCCGGAGCGCGAGATGGGGCAGGCGGGGCCGGAGCGCGAGATGGGGCAGGCGGGGCCGCAGCAGTAGACGGGGCGGGCGGGGCCGGAGCGTGGGCTGCGGCTGCTTGGGCTGCACGTGCTGCGGCTGCTTGGGCTGCATGCTGAGCGGCATCCTCCTCCTCTTTCTTGAGAAAAGCTAGAATTCGCAGCTTGAGAGCCTCCTTGTTACCTGTGTGCGGCAGGTTTGCAGCACGGAGGAATGCCTGCAGGGGCTTGTTGGTGGTGTGCATGCCAGGGGCCAGAAGCTGCGAGAAAAAGGAAATTAGAAGAGGAAGTCCAACGCAACTGCACCGCAAGCGTTGAATTGAAGAACGCAAACGTGTGCTTTGCGTTGCTAAAAAAACGCACCCGTCGTATCCATCAACAGACGGGATGGGGCCGTACTTGTCGTCGACAGGGCCATCTGCTGTTGCATTGTCGGCGACGATCGATTCTGCCGTTGCGCCACGCTGGCGCGGAATGATTTTCTCCCCGACACTGGCAGTCTCCGGGTAGATGCGCTCACGCTTGTTCTTGCACCCGTACTTGCTGCACTGGCAGCTCGAGCAGCACACCAGGCCGCTTGTGAAACAGCCGCATTTCTCTGGAAGGCAGCCATCCCTGCACTTGCACGGGTCCACGTCGAGACCGGGGCCTGGCCACAGAAGCTCTTGAATGCTGTCATGAGAGGAACGGTGCCGTTCATTATGTTGTTCGCACGGTTCTCCTCAATTGTCTTCCAGATTGTCTGCATCCCTGCACCAGTTCTTTGATGAGTGTGCAACATTCGTGCAAATGGGACTACCCTGCACGTACCGCCCACGAGGTTCATGTTGATCAATTGTGCTCCCTGAATGGGAGTGTCAATGAAACCCGCCATCGTCCTGATCGTGTAGAGGCCATGCCGGACGTCCACCACTTCTGTGACGATCCCAGGTACCCTTGCTTGTAGGAGGACGTGCATGCCGAGCTGTTTGACAAGAACGGCCACACGATCCCCGATACTGTAGATAACAGGACCTGCTCCCTGCTTCTCCGCGCACGCCTTCATCTGGTCTCTGTACACGGCAAGCCGTGCGCATGCCTGGACATTCCCGAATGCACGCACAAACTGATCGATCTGTCCAACGCATGCGTTGAGAATGCGTTGGATGAGAGTGCGACAAAATTTGCAATGAATTGAAGGCACTTACTACGTAGAACACCGGGATGTCCTTCAAGAGCGGGCTCTCCGCCCTCTGCAGAAGAGCGTTGGCGATATCTTCTTCGTACTTCGCCATGTCATCGCACACTCTGTTCACTTCCTCCATGTTTGCAACCTGACAACACAATTACCAACGCATGCGTTGGGATGCGCAGACATTCCGTTGCGCACTCCGAGGAGGTCCTCAATGTCCTTCTCGGTGTACGGCCTTGTCGGATCCGACGGTGGCTCAATTCCCAAAGGCCTTCGTGAAGGTCTGCGCCCGGTCATGGCCTCGATGGGTGTCATCTTGTGCCCGTTCGCGAACTTCATGCTGTTGTGGGACTCCATTGCCTGAGAATCCAGCATCGATCAGTGCACTTGGAATTTTCAAATGGGGTATGAAAAGGATTTTAAATACATCGGGAATGGCTAGGGCCAGTTCGCCCAGTCCTCCGCATTCTGGTTCCGGCGTTCGTAGCAAATAGCCTCGAGCGTCGGCTTCGAGTCCTGTTCGCGCGCTCCACAGAGCCCTGGTGCTCTGGAGTGTACGGTTTCCCGTAGGCGATGGACGAGTTCGGGTAGGCCGCCATAAGGACCTTCATGATCTGCCATACTCCGTTAACATAATTAATATTGAAGTTTACAAGAGATATCGGGGAATTTCACATCATTCTTGAACTCCGATCCGTTGTCGCAGGACAGGATTGTGCATGCGCCGAAGTAGGCAAATTTCTCGCGAAGACGATCAGCAACTTCGCCTGCGCACTTTGATTCGCAAGCCTCCAGGATGAGGAAACGAGTGTAGTGGTCCTGCGTTCGCCGTTGTTCGTTACCGGATGCAGAAATCTGCGCATGACCGTGCCGAAAACTGACCTTTATGGCCAGGACAAATGCCCAGAATCGCGGAATGACGTCCGTGACAAAGACCGTCTTGTAGCAGCCCGGAAATTCGGGATCCGGGATTTTCTTCTCGTACCGGCACACGTGCACTGCTTGCTCCCAGTACCAGACCCTCTCGAGCTCGCCTGAGCTCTCATTCCACTTCCACCCCGGCAGCCACTCCTGCAACTCCCAGGTAAATTTTAACACGTGGCCAGGCGCATCAATAGCAACATCTCACCATGCGGGGGCAGGGGCCCCATGCCTTGGGCATCTCAAAGAAGTCGACAATTGCCCGATCCAGAAACCAATCACCTTGATTGGATGGAGGATCCCGTCGGGCTGCCTCCTCTTGTTCTTGAGCTTGCAGACTGGACTGCAGCCCCATCCCCACGACCGCAGGTGAGTCTTAGTCACGATTGGTTTGTCTGTGGTCAGAAAACTCACCAAATCTTGACGTAGATGCGGACCAGGTAGCGAGGAATCGCGTACCTTTGCTTCGCATTGTTGTATACACCGGTGCCACCTTTGTGCCCGCTCTCAAGGTGTTCGCGCTGCGCACGATCATGACCGCGTCACAAACAGTGCAATGCAGTGGACATAAAATTAAAATGTATTCTGTTCAACGCATGGTCAACGCATGTGTTGAGAATGTCCAACGCTAGCAACCCAACGCTTGCGTTGAAGATGCGTTGCGCGTGCGCAGAGAATTGCGTTGTAACGCGATCGCACCTGGATGCAGATGAAAATGTCCTCGTCACACACCAGCTCCCTGCCCAGTGGGGGGGCGTCGCCCGAATTTCCTCGCTTCAAGCGGTTGTCAACCTGCTTCTCCACCACCAGCCGAAGCTTGCGCCTTGGCCGCGGGTTGGGCATGGCGAGCTCCTCCGCTGTCAGGTTGTCTGTCGGATCTGGAACCTCGCGCAGCGTGTACTTCCCCCTCATGAACTCGCGCCAATTCTTCACCCGCTCACATGCTCTGGGCTGCCGCTGGGCTCGGGCGCGTCCGGGTTTTCGAGGATGTACTTAACGTGTTCGATGTCGGCGCGAGAAAGCAGCACCGCTCCGGGCTTCACACGCTGTATAGCGGCTCGATATTCTTCGAAAGTTACGCGCTGCACTGATGCTGCTGGGACCGGTTCAGCGCCTCGGGATCTGGATGCTCCCACCACCTCATTGCTGATGTGCCTGGGGCCGCGCCTTCGGGCTCGGTGCGCGCGCGCGGCTCCCCGACCGCTTCCCGCCCAGTGCGGTCCTATACCGGTAGCCCGGCGGTAGGCTATAATGATAGGCGATTTCGATCGCGACAGCTAGCCTAGCAGTACTCCCCAACGCAAAGCTCCGGCTGCGCTGGCCGGCGCCTTTTTTTCTGCGATGGCTCAAAAGCGTGCGCCATAAAAATAAGATGGCGCGCCATTTTATTTGGCGCACTACAAGTATACGTTTAGTCTGAGCAATAGAGGGGTACACTCCCCGCAGTGCTGTGAGCTCTGCGTCGCTAGCATGGTCATATGCTAATCTAGTAAATGCATACACAACTCGAAATGGGTGCCAAGAAGGGGACTGCCTAGATCCTGTGAAATCCTGAGCGTAAACTGGGCTGGAGTCCGTATCAGGCAGAGGGGTACGTGAACTAGGGCTAGTTCGCAACACCTGTCCTGGGTACGGCAGTCTGGCCTAGGGTACGCGAAACAGGGGAGAGGCAGGACCGAGGCGCCGAGGCGGGCGGCGGCGGCGAAGCGGGCGCCGCGCGCTGGCACCCATGGAGAGAGATGTGTGAGGAAGATCAGGTCGCCGGGGGCGTGGAGCCGCCGGTGAGGAGGAGGCCCCGCTGGCGGCGGACAAGCTCGGGGCGCGCACGGATGTACAGCTGGAAGGCGTCGGACCGCCAGCGGCCGAGGAGCTGTATAGCGTAGTCGGGGAGGCCGGCCTCGAACGCTGCGGTCGCGGCGCCAATGCGGAAGCTGTGAGGCAGCAGGGGGTCGGCTGCATAGCCAAGGGCGCGGAGCCAGTTGCGGAGGGCAGCGTGCAGCTCTGAACGGGTCAGCGGCTGGCTGGAGTCGGCGTGGGCGAAGACGTAGGCGTCGGGGCGGGCGGGGCCCGTCCAGGAGGCAGCGAGGGCCTCCAGGGCACAGTGGGCGCACTCCGGGCCGCCGACGTGGGGGATGTCGACGTCGCAGCCTTGGCCCCGCTGATCGGACTTCGACTTCTTCAGGCGGAGGCGGGCGAAGCGCTCGCCCTCGTCGACGAAGAAGCGGAGGTCGCGGCGCTGGAAGAGCCGGGCCGGGTCGGGCACAGGGAGGCGGACGGCGCAGACCTCGCTGCAGCGGAAGAAGCCGAAGAAGGCAGTGGCGAAGGCGGCCCAGAGGAGCCGCGTCTCGGGTGAAGGGTGGGCAGCCGCGTACTGGGCGAGGGCACTGAGCTGGCCGCGCGTGATCGGGTCGCGGCGGAGCTTGGGGCGCGGGTCGGCCACGCGGGCGATGCCCTCGAGCAGCCGGGCGAGGCGGGGCATGGCGCCCCAGAAGGTGCTGAAGCCGGAATCGACGTGCAGCGACTGCACGGCCGTGATGTACGTGCGGATGGATGGCGGGGCAACCCCGCCTCGGCGGAAGAGGTGCGCCGCGAAGAAGCAGAGAGTAGTCTCGGACGCCGGCAAAACCGAGCCCTGCCGGTCGTGGAGTCCCCGCTGGAGGCAAAACTCGATGAACTCGCGCTGCGGGTACGAGTAGCTCCGACGGGTGCTGGCCGCTAGGCCGGACATGTAGAGATGCGTGGCGAGGGCGGCGAGGGGTCGATCGACGGCCAGCAGGCGGGGGTCGGCAAAAAATCCGCTGACTGGTGCAGTCGGCGGAACTGCTCGATCTGGAGGCGGGAGAGGGGGTCGGCCAGGACGTTAGACAGGCCGGCAATGTGTGTCGCGCGAAACTCGAAAGAGTGGAGGACGGAAAGGGCATAGAGGGTGCGGAGGAGGGCGGCGAAGCCGGGGCGGGGGGAGTAGCCGTTGGCGATGGCAAGGGCGACGGGCTCGCAGTCGGTGTGAAAGTGGATGCGCCGGCGATACCCAAAATCTCTTGCATTAGCACACAACACAACTACAATGAGTTTCACATCGCCCAATAAATCTCTCCGACTAGATACTATCGAGGACCGTCGTATGCTGTGCTTTAGAAAGTACAAAATGAACGAAAGGTTTGAAGGTTTCGTGTCTAGATATCTAGCTAAGGAGGTTTCTAACTAATACTAATGATGTGGAAGCTAGCTGTATCGATTTCTAAACCAACCTAAACTCCCGGCTACGAGGTCCTATCTCTACAAAAGACTCCCAATCATGGTATGTCCGCCGCCAGCGCTGCCCAAGGGCCTCGCCGCGCCGTGTGCCAGGCTCCTCGCCAGCCCCAGTAGATTGGGCTACTGGCCGCCTCCTGCCGTCGCCTCCGCCGCCTCCATTTGTTGGTGTTGCGTCCTCCGGCCCCGCCCCAGACCGCAATCCCCCAGTGTCTCCCTCTAGCGCGGGCGCGCCCTCTGTGTGCCCACGCCCCAAGCATACTGTTCGTATGGTCGTATACTTGCATGGCCGCTGAAGCCCGGACCCAGCCGTAGTCGTCTGGCGGGCAGCTCAGGTGTGAGAGGGCTAGGGTTTCCCCGCCTTGGTGGCGGGACTCGAGGGCACCGCACTCCCTGCAGCGTTCCCGCTGCCGGGGCTCCGGATCCGCGCGCTTCCTGCGAGCGTTGCCAGCCGTATCGTCAGGCGGCGCGTCGGCCTCGCGCCCGCGCGCCTCAGTGCGCTTCGCCTTGGCGCGACGTTCTTTCATGACCTTCGTGATCCCGCACGCCTTCTCCCACTCCGCGTACGCCTGGCATCTGGCGGCCCACGTTTTATGGGCCTGCTCGCCTATGGCCGTCGTCAGCTTGCGCACGACCTGGGCAGCTTTCTTGGCGTCCGTGACGGTCTCGCGAATCATATCGGTGAGGCCCGCCGGGGCAGCCCCCGTAGCACGCACATCTGCGCCTGCCGTTCAGCTGCCGTGAGCGTCGGGTCGTTTACTCTCGTGACCTTCAGGGAGCTGGAGAGCGCGTGTGGCACTGACCGCTTCTGCGCGCCTTCGAGGGCCTCGCTGACCGTCGCTGCGATGCGTGCTTCCGCAGCGGTGCGCGCCTCCGTCGCCACCGCGCTGGGGCAGGTGAGGACGTGCTCCAGCGTCTCCTCGGGCCCAGTCACAAGCTGGGCCGGCCGTCGCCATCGATTTCCCGTGTGCTGCAGAGCGCACAGAGTCCTGCCGGGTTCACTTCGCTGTAGAGCTCGGGCGCGTCTCGCTTGCGGACGAGGGCCGTCGCCACCGTACCCAAAACGAGTTTCATGTGCGTACCCCGGAAGCAGTTGCTCTCTCGGCTCACTCCGACTCGGCGGGGCCCCATAGCCATCTGATCGTATACTGCGCCGTGATCCACTGGCAGCCGTAGCCACTCCCCGGCCTTGAGCTGGTTCGCCCACGCGAAGTGCGTGTGGTGCGCGTGAAGCACAGCGGCGTGCCGCCGAGGGTCGCCTTCGACTCGCCTGACTATCCCGGTCGGTCCCTCGATCGTCAGCACTGCCGGCATGCTGAACTCGGGCGGCAGGAAGATGTTCTCGTCCAGTTCCTCCTGTTCCAGGTGCGCGCCTTGATCGGCCGCTCTGTCGGCGGCGTCGTTTAGCTCGTGCATATCCTCGTCGCTGTGCGCCTTGACCTTGATAACCGCAGCCGGCCGCTGCCGATCCCGTCCCATCACCAGGGCGCGGAACTTGGACCACGCGTACAGCTCAGCGCTGCACGTGTTCCGGATGTAGTCTCGCATGTGCATATCGTGCGCATTCAGCACGAACTTATCGAACCACGTGCAGACGTTCTGACTGTCCGTGTGCAGGCGCACCCCCTGCGCCGCGAGCACGTCGGCGACGATCGCAGCCTGGAGCTCAGCCTTGTTGTTCTCTTGAAGCCCGCGCAGCCTGCCAACGTACGTGCCTGCCCATTCCGGGTGGTTCGCCACGGTCCCGTCCGGAACTCAGCCGGGCTCACGACGCCGAGGCCCGCGTGCGCCCCTTCCGTTTGACCCTTCTTCAGGCTCCCGTCCGTCCATATCCACTGCTCGAGTTTCCCCGGGCGACGGCCGAGCTTCGCGAGTTCCGCCTCTTCGATCTGCTCCCAATTTGCCAGCATGTGCTGCCAGTAAACGGTGAGGGTGACCCCTTCCTGCGCCGCCGGGAGTCCCAGTGGCGCGGCGCTCCGCCCGCGTAGTAGAGTTCGCTCTGCTCTGCTGAATCTGACACAGGTTGTGCCTCGTCCCGCGGCTCGGCGCCCGGCGTCGCCGCCGCAGCCACTTCCAGCGCGGCCTGCAGCTCAGCCTCGGCCTCCGGGCTCAGCTGTTCGCGGAGGAAGCGCTCGTCACCATCCTGTACGGCTTTCACGCGGGCCTGGAGAAGCAGCGCCCTGCGTTTCTCGTCGTCTTGCGTGCGCAGGCCCGGGTCGTAGTACTCCAAGGTCGGTCGCAGGGCGACCTGCTTGCGCCCGCGCTTCGACTTCGTCTCCTGACCCGCCGCTACCGCCGGCGTCTCCTCCGTCGGTTCGCCTTCCAAGGCGAGGAGGGTATCCTCCTCCTCCACCAGCCCTTCCCGTGCGTCCACGAGCCGTCGCACTGACTCATTTCGGGCAGCGCGATGGAGCATTGCGCGTGCACCGGTCGTCATGGTGCCAGTACTGCTTCCCTGTCCCTGCACCGCCGTGTACGTGCTCGTCCGCCCCTCTATTTCGGGGTGCCGGCAGTGACCGTCGCACCGGCAGTAGAGTCCCTCTTTCTCCGCGTCGGGGTCCGCGCCCTTTGGCACCGGCACCCAGTGCTCCAGCAGGTACTCCGACGCTAATATGCTGCCCGTCTCGGATTTGAACGTAACGACTCGCCCCACGTGGGGCTCGGCAGATTCATCGTGCAGTTGCTCCGCCTCAAATACGGCTACGAACGCGTCCTTTGCCCACTTCACCTTCCGGCCCCGCCAGGGAGCGAGGCCATGGCTGACGCGCGCTCTCCTGCCCGCCGCATCGGGTGCCGCAGCTGCTTCCCATCAACCGCGAGCGCGTTCGCTACCTCACGCCACCACGCAGGCTCGCTCTTCTGCAGCGTCCCCTTGGGCGCGCCCATGTACAGGTCCTGCCAGGTTCGCAGGGTCTCGCCGTCCGCTGCCGTCACCGCGTCCATGGTCGTCACGCCCGCCCCGTACAGGGCAGGGCCGCGACGCTGAAGACGGATCTTGGATGTGCATTGCCACGACGTAGCGCCGGTCGAGGCGCTCCGGGTCAGGCCAAGGCTCCGCCCCGGGCAAGGTGCGGAACGCCGCATAGCGCGCGTGATTCGACATCAGCCGGTACTTACGGCGCTGCATTTGCGGCATGATCGCCGCCAGGGAGTTCCCGCGGGCGAGTTCGCTGGAGATGGGCGCGTTTAGGAACTCGGTCGGGAGCAGAGGCACCCCAAGCTTCTCCTGCAGTGCGCGCACCCGGTGCCGTACCCCCCGAGCCAGCAGCGAGCCCTCGGGCGCGCAGAGCCGGATCTGAGCCTCTGTGATTTGCGCCTCCGCTTGCAGGTGGGCTGTTCGTTTGAGGCTGTACCCCCGTGGCTCCAGATTGCGTAATTCGTCGTCGAGGCGGCGAGGTTCCCGTGGTGCTTGACGACCCTCATCCAAATACGATCGAGTTCCTGGCACTGACTCTCGCTCAGGGTCATGAGCTTCAGGCCGTACGAGATGCGGGCCTGCACTACGGCCTCGACAAGGTAGCAGGCCTCGTTCGCGGTGAGCTTCTTGCGTTCTATCAGCGCGACTGCGCCCGCGCCTGATCGCAGATGTACTGCCACTGACGATCCCAGTTCAGGTTTGCGCTCATGTATACCCGAGGAGCTTGAAGTGCTCTTGGGGCTGGCGGACAAGTCCGACGGGGGTACCGTTGATCTTCGGCGGGGAGGGCTGCTTCTCCTTCTTCTTCGCGGCGGGGTGGGCCCCAGGTTTGCTCTCAACTTCGCGACGTGCGTTGTTCCACGTGAAGATCGTCTTCTTCGCGTTGACCTCGATATCGTGCAGGCGGAAGAACTCGCCGGCCACGTCGGCCTGGGCCTGTAGCCCCCGCATGCTTCCGCTCATCCACTTCGTGTCATCGGCGTACGCCACGCCGCTGACGCGGGCCCGGCCCTCGCGTTCCGCAGCATCGGTCTCCCTCGGGTTCCCCATCACGTACGCCGTGCCCGGCTCCTCCCAGCTCTCGGGGTGGGCATAGTGCTCTATCGTCTTTGCCGTCTTCTTTCCGTGCTGGCGCTCGTGCTGATCCAGGCGCTCTTGCGCGCAGAGGAGGGCATCGTAGAAGATCAGCCAGTGCAGCGGCGACTCGACACCGCCCTGCGGCAGCCCGCACTCGAGCTCGAACTCGTCGGAGAGGCCGTGACCGGAGATTGCCCGCGCCCTGCGGCGCCGGAATATGTTCCTGTGGAGCTCGATGTACCCCTCGGGTACGTTCAGCCTCCGCATCGAGAGCTCCATGCTCTCCCACGAGACGGAGTCGTACGCTCGCCTGATATCCTGCAGCAGGATGTACAGGGGCTTCTTGAACTCCTTCGCGTCCTCGAGGACTGCGTTAAAGACGTGGAGGGCGTCGTCCGTCGAGCAACCAGGTCTGAAGCCGTAGTTGGCCCCTTTCAGGAGCCCGTTCTGATGGATTGTCCGGGACAGGCGCGCGTTCAGGAGGCCAGTGGTCAGCTTCAAGGCCACCTCCTGCAGGGTGATCGGTCGCAGGTTATTTTCGATATCCCCGTCCCACTCCCGGCTCTTAGTAATGCCGAGAATGTTGCCCTGACACACGGCATCCGGCAGGTCCCGGAGGCGGATCGCTTCAGCCACCAGCGAGAGCAGCAGCTTCCGGCCCCAGTGTACGGGCTCCTCTTCCGTGGCCTCCTCGGCGCTCTCGTCGGCTGGGCTCGGGCCCTCCGGCGCTGGGCCACCGGCCTCGTCGCCCTTACCGTCTTTGGGCTTCGGCTTGGGCACCGGCGCCCATAGGAACTTTACCATAGCATACGAGAAGTTCGACGGCCCGGCTGCCGTGTTTCTTAGCGTTTTAATGTAGTCGCCGAGCTCGCCTTCGCTCGGCACCGACATGTCGTTTCGGAATAGTTCAGGATCCGCGTATGCTTTTGGCTCGTATTCCAACCTCCAGAAGTCGAGCAGTTCTTTCCCCATGCTATCCTTCAGCGCGCTTTCCGGTATTGTCTCTGGGTGCAGCCCACGCGTGGGCGTCGGCGCCGGCACCATTTCCGCCAGTGCTCTTTTAGGAGTCGTTTCACTTCCTCAGGCTCCGTGTAGATTTCATACGTTTTTCCGTCCTTGGACACACGCGTGATGTGCATGATCGGGCGGTTTCGCGGCTTTTCTAGCACCGCGGCTATATAGGATCCGAGCTGGCGGCCGTCCATGAACTTGTCTAGCCTCTCTTTTAATGCCCTCTCGACGTCCTCCGCCTGGAGCGCCCGGCGGATTTTCTGCAGGTCGTGCCGCGTCCGGTTTCGCCATACTTTCAGCTCCCGGAAGAAGGTCGCCCAGTCTTCTTTGAGCTGCCGCCGGTGCACCTCGGCCCAGTCCTCTTCCTGATCAGCCGGGGGGGTACCTGGGGACCGGGGTACGGCTGGGACCGGCGCGGGGCTACCGCTGCGCGAGCCTTGTGAGCTGTGCGAGCTCGAGTGCGCATGTGGGGATCCGGGCGGCGGTGAGCCTTGCTCAGCCCTTGCTTGGCGCCGTTCAGCCGGACGGAGCGGGAAGGGTCGGAGGCCTTCCCTGGCGGTCACGTAGTGCAGCAGCTTCTCGATCGCCTGGACCGTCAGCTCCGACGGGATCCCGCCTGGTTCCTTCCTCCAAGCAGCGAGAATGCGGGCGACTCTGGCGTCGGCCTTCGCCTGCCACGGCAGGTTGCGCGGCTTGGTCGGCTTCCCCCTCGGCCCCTCATGCATAGATGTTCCTTTGCCACCTCCTGAACAAGGCTCGCGCACGCAGCGTGGATGCGGCTCAGTCGTTCGAGACGCTCTTTCCGGCGTGCCCTCGCCGACGGCGTCAAGATCCGCCCGACAGCTTCGCCGAGCTGCCTGTTTAGCTCTCTTTTCAGCTCATCTTTCTCGTTTTGTGTGCGCTTCAGGCCGTCCGGGTCAAATACTGGTGGCCCGGGTTTCGGTTCTGGCTTCGGTCCCACCGGCGCTGTCATGCCCGCCTCCTTCAGGTCGAAGTCCGCGAACGCTGGATAGTGGTCCGAGTCGTGCGGCGCATCGACCCACGCGGGGCACGTGTGCGCGCTGAGGAGCACGTGATCCAGTGATTCCGAGACCAGCACTGCATCGATGCGCGCCGCGTGCCAGAGCGCATCTTTTGGTAGGTCAGCCGGCGTTTCCTCCTCTGCTTCGCGTTCCGCGTCCTCTGACTCGTCTACGCCGTCTGACGGCACAGGTGCCGCCGCCGCCCCGACCGACGCCCCTTGGCCCTTGCTTCCGTGCGGGGTGCGGTGCGTGATCTCGCGTGCTCCGCAGAGAGTTCCGTCATCATGTTTCGCCGCGTGGGACATCCCGGCGTCGCGCAGGTCCCACGAGTCGATCATCGTGTGCCACCACTTCCGTTCGGCTTTGTGGCTCTGGGCCAGGGCGCCGTTTCGGATGCGCGAGCTCGACGGGACCGGGACCGAGTTCCAGTCTCCCAGGAGCAGCAGGTGCGCGTTTTCACGCTCGTAGAAGTCGTCGTACATCTTCGTCAGTTCTTCGACGACCTTCTCCTGATCCTGGCGATGCGCAGCTTTGCTCTCGGACGCGGGCATGTACACGCTCGCCACGAAGAGTGCGCCGGCGATACCACTGGGGGCCCCAGGTGGTGGCGGCGATGACGATCGCCATGAGCTCGCGCCAGGGCATGCTGGCAGGGATGTCAGGGTGGTCGGCCCAGGCGCCAAAGAGCCAGGCGTCGCCGAAGACGGCGCCAAAACCCACGCCGCTGGCATCGGTCTCCAGGCGGAGCTCCCGCGAGTCGGCCCAGCGGGCCGAGGTGGGGAGGAGGCGGACGCCGTGCCGCTCGGCGAGCAGGAAGCGCCACCACCGGAGGTCCGCATGGAAGCCGGGGTGGAGCGTGGCACGGTGGTGGTCCGCACGCAGCGCGGAGATGAGACTCAGCACGCGCTGGAGGAAGAAGCGGCCCGGGGGATGACGGCGGTGGCAGAGGTGAGGAGGCCGGCAAGGACTGGAGGTCGTGCCGGGTGGCGTGCCGCTTCCCCTCCCAGCGGCCGAGGAGCGACACGAGGTCCTCGTAGCGGCCGGCGGAGAGGCGCGCCTCCATCGCCTCGGTGTCGAGCTCGACGCCAAGGAAGACTAAGCGGAAGGCGGGCCCCTCCAGCTTCTCCGCGGCCAGTGGGATGCCCAGGTGGGAGCAGATGGCCTGCAGGGCCTCCATCGACTGTGCACACTCGGCGGTGCCAGGGCGCCCGAGCACAAGGATGTCGTCGACGTAGCGCAGGAAGAGGACACCAGCCCGGCGGAGGACATGGTCGAGGGCCTGCCCGAGGTCCTCGAACGTGCGTGGGGAGGAGCGGCCGCCGAACGGGAGGGCCATGTCGTAGTAGAAGTCGTACTCGCCGGGGCGGGTGGGATCCTCGGAGGGGAGGGCGGCGCCCAGCAGCCAGTAGTCCTCCGGGCGAACCGGCAGGAGGCGGAAGGCGTCTCGTACGTCGGCCTTGCCCAGCTGCGTGAGCCGTCCCAGCGTGATGATGAGCTCGATCGCGTCTGCCACCGACGGGGAGGTGTAGTGGAGGGGGGCATTGTCGATGCCGCGGTTGACGCTGAAGCCGCGGAAGCGGGGATAGGAGAGGTCGGTGATGCGCCGCCACTTTGGCGGGTTGGAGCGCTTCTTCGGCACCGCGCCGAGTGGCGAGGCGACGAAGGGGGCGAAGGGCGGATGCGGGAAAGGGCCGGCCATGCGGCCCGCGGCCCGCTCTTTGGCGACATCCGCCCGAACGGCGTCGAGGTGCTCCAGCGCCGTGGGATGGGGCCTGTGGACCGCCGAGTAGGGTGGCCCGCGGTAGAGCAGGGGGAAGCCGTGAGTGAAGCCCTGGGACAGGCGGGCGGCGAGCGTGGGGTCCGGATGGTCCGTCAGCGCTGCCAGAAGGTTGGGGAGGTTCACGGGCGTGGGCGCCAGTCCCGGAGGGAGCGTGGCGCCGCCGACGGCACTGGTGGGGTAGGTCGGGACGGTCGTGTCGAAAGGGGGGGGCAGCGGTTGCTTGCGGATGCGCGCGGGCGCGCGCGCGGGCGCGGTAGCTGCCGCCGACGTGGAAGGGGGCCGCTCCGGAGTCGAAGCGGCGAAAGAGGACCCGGCGGGAATCGAGCGCGGGTCTTGGGCGTGGGCGACGGCGGTCGCCGTGGAAACGCGCCGCTCCCGATTCGAAGCGGCGGAAGTGGACCCGGTCGGAGTCGAACTGCGGGTCTCGGGGACAACAGACGCAACGTCCTGTCCGCTAGGCCGCTGGACGCAACGGCCCGGGACATCGGACGCTGGTATAACACCGGGTGCTCGGACGGGCGACGCCCGGGGGGAAGATGCCGAGGGGGGGGCGATCGGACTTAGCCGCGGGAGGTCCGCGACCGAGACCGGAGGAGGCGGAGGCGGGGACGGCGGCGATGGGCGCACCGCTGCCGCCGGAGTGGGTGCCACCGCCGCCGGAGAGCTCCTGTGATGCTCCGCGTATGGCGCGCCGCAGGGAGCGGGAACTGCGGCCGCCTGCGGGGAGTGCTCAGGACGAGCTGACGGCGCCCGCGCCGGTGGCGCCGCGGCGCGCGCAGTCGGTGTGGTCCCGGCTGTGGCACTGGGCGCAGATGTGGCGCCCAAAGAAGCAGACACCGTCGCTGACGGCGTTCTTGCAGATGCCCTGGTTGAAGCACCAGCAGATGGCCGGGCTGACGCCGAAGTAGCGCGGGTCCTCGGTGTGCGGCACGGCGCCGCGGTCAATGGCATCCTGCACGGCCCGGGACCGCGCACGGCCGGAGCCGGAGGCGGCCCGCGCATCGCCGCTGGGCGCGGCGCTGGCGACGCCGGGCGGGAGCACGAGCGCGGCAGCCGGCGCGGCCGCGGCGGGGCGCGCCGCAGTGCCGGCACGCGAGGCCCGGCTGCCCGCCGCCGGGCGCGCGGCTGCGTCGACGGTGGCCGCCGAGGCCACGATGCTGCCGGCGTGAAAGGGCAGAGGGCCCCCAAGGCCAAGCCCTGCCTCAGGAAGGCTGCGCGCGAGGAGCCCCATGCTGTGGTGGCCGAGGGCGCGGTACCGGCCGTCGGCATCCTCGGTACACGCGAGGGCCTCGGCGAGGTGATGCTGCACCCACGGGAAGACTCGCTCCCACGGGAGCGTGCGGGCCAGGACGATGATCTCGTACTGCAGCCGGGCCAGGGCCTCGAGGCGGCGGCAGCGCTCCTCGGCCGGCAGCACGGTGTCCGTGGAGATCTGGAAGGCGAGGAGCTGGAGGCACAGGAGGAGGTCGGGGAAGGCGAGCTGCTCGCGCTGCGAGCCGGGGCTGGACGCGGCGGAGTGCGCCTGGAGGACCAGCTGGCCCGAGACGGGGTCGAGCGACACGGCGATGGCGCCCGTGGCGGAGGACGGGAGGCCCGACGGGGTGGCGGAGGGGGAGAAGACGGGGTCTAGAAAGAGCCTACGGAAATCGAAAGGCCCCCCCGCCCGAATCGCCGCCACAAGGCGCTCACCAGCCTGGCCTGTGAAGATGCGCGCAGGAAGGGTGCTGACACGGGCGCTCCCGTCCGTCGAGGGGGGCGCGGCACCAGCACCTCCGAATGCGATGCCTGCGCCCGCAAGCGCCGCCGGCAGGGCCTGCACCAGGGCCTGCACCACCGCCTGGGATACATCGGTCTGCGATGCCGGGGGCGGGTCGGCAGCCGCGCCATGCGCGAAAGAGCGGGACGGTGCGCTCTGCGGAACGAATACAGCACCGGGGACGGCGGCGGGGGCGGCGGGGACGTGGTGGGACAGGGCCGAGCCGGCGGGGGCGCCGGGGGCCGGCAGCGGGGCAGGGGCCTCGAGCGGCAGGTGAGTGACCTGGCGCTGCTCCGTGGGAGCGGGCCGCTGCAAGTGCTCGAGCAGGCTCTGGTGCTGCGTCAACACAGTGCGCTGCTGGTCGAAGGCGCTCGTGAGGACGCTGAGGTCGCGCGCCAAGGGAGCAACCGCTGCCGCAACCGCCGAGGCGGTTGCCTGCTGCACGCTCGCCGCGAGCTGCTGGGTCAGCATCGGGCCGAGCTGTGACAGATCCACCACGGGGGCCGGCGATCCGGGGCCGGGCAGGACTGCGAGGGGTCCAGCCGGCTGCGCGCGCGAAGCACTGGCCTCCCGCATGCGAGGTGCGAGCACGGGGGCGGGCTGATGCGGCGCGGATCCGGATGCCGGGGTCGACGGCGCGGCCGCGGAACCCCCGCCCGCGGGTGCGGGGGGGGCGGCAGCCGCGTGCGAAGTCTGCTGCAGCAGCGGCGCTGTCGACGCAGGAGGAGCGGCGGGGCCGCCGGGATGCTGCTGCTCGGCCTGCGCGGAGTGCGAGGCGAGCCCTGACGCAGGGGCGATCCCGACGGGCGGCTGCAGATCTGAGGTCGTCTGCAGCTGCGAGCCCGCGTCTCCTACCGCTGTAGCTACCGGTGTAGCTGCTGGCGCCTCCGGCTGGCGCGGATCGGGAGGTGCACTCGGGAACCGCGATGGTCCCGCCTCCGAGGCTGCGCGAGTGGCCGTGCGGCCACGGGTCTCGACAACCATGTTGTGTACGGCCGGAACGCTCTGCAGAGCTCGAGGCGCGACGGCGCACTCGGGTACAACAACTGAAGAGGGGCGGGCAGTCGTGCCTCGGGTACAGCTGCTCTACGCCTACTCGCGAGTTGACCTAAGTAAACAACTTTACTATCTAAACCGCGCATATGCATGGGCCCAGTTAGCGCGCGCATGACGAACAGCGCCGCTTCTACCGGCGCGTCCGAACCGCCACCTTCCGTTGAACCCCCTCCGGAGCCGGGCGATGATGCTGCCCAGCCCGAGCCCGAGCCCCAGCCCGATCATGACCAGCTGCAGGAGCTGTCCTTGCCGGCTGTATCGAGCGCTGCACAGCCTACGAGCTCGGCGCTCGACACTAGCCCCCAAAGTTGTGCGTGTGCGCGAAGCGAATGTTAACCTGACGCTAACTGCTGCCACGCATGCGCAGCGGATTGCGCGAGCCCGAGCGCGTGTTCATCGTGCAGCAGATACAAGAAGAATCTGAGAGAGTGGAAGGACGTAGCCACGAGTGCGCACGCCACTCTCCGCGGATGCTCTGCGCTTGCAGCTGATCGATATCCTGTGTTCCACCGCGCGCCGTCCGCCGCGCAGAGGCCCGGGACGAGCTAATGAGTGCGACCGTGCTTTCTCTTTAGATACAGGCGAGCTCGCTCTGTACCTGAGATCGGGCCTTACTCCTGCAGGGGCGCGGGGCGATCTGGTCCAGCAGCAGGAGGAGAATATCGCGCTGGCGAGGAGGGTCGAAGAGTCGGGTAAGAGATTAGAAGACTCCAATCGAAACCTTGCGGGTGAGCCCGGCGGCCGGCGCCCTGCGGGCCGGCGCACATCGCTGCGCCTGCAGCTGGAGCCGCTCTGACCGGGCCGGCCACAGCCGCGCTGGTCGATCTCGACGTCGAGCGGGAGCGCGCGGACAGCCTGCAGGCGGATCTCGAAGACCTGCGGGCCGAGGTCGAGACGCTGCGCCGGGACCGCGATGGCGCGCTGGAGCAGCTGCGGGGGAAGCAGGCCGAGCTGCTGGAAGCGAGCGAGAGTCGCCACAGGGTACGGCCGCATCATGTTATCTCTGATCCTCGCTCCTTCGCGCTCCTCTTCCCGATCTCCTTTTCCTCCCCCTGCCTCCCCATGCCCCCTGCGCCCCCGCCCCCCCCCCTCCCCTTCCCCCCCCCCCCCCCCCCCCCCCCGCCCCGCCCCCCTCGCCTCCCCGCTCCCTCCCCCCCCCCTCCCTCCCCTCCCCGCCCGCTGAGAACGTGCCGGGCAGCTAGAGCGGGACGCGAGGAATCGCGTACAGGAGGAGGAGGACAGGAGGCGGCAGGTGCGGCCGCTCCGCCCGCGCGCCCTCGAGCGCGGCGCTGATCCCATTCAAAGGGGCTCCGCACGGCCGAGGAGGAGCAGCGGGCGCTGAGGCGGGCGCTGAACGCGGCGGAGGCGGCGCTGCAGCAGGCGCGGGCCAGGCGCGGCTGGCCGAGGAGGGCCTGCGGAGGCGCGCGGCCGACGCCGAGGCCCGCGCCCACGCCCTCACCGAGGGTGCCCCCGCGCTCTCCGCGGGGCCGCCGGGGCCGCCGGCGCCCTCCCGCCTGACCGGCCGGGGCAGAGCTGCACAGGGCGCAGGCGGAGCTGGCCGAGCTCCGCGCCAACCGCCAGGCCGAGCTCGCCCGACTGCGCGCCGCCGCCGAGGTGCGCCCCGCGGCCCCCGCGCCCGCCCGCCCCGCACCGGCCGCGCCTCGAGGGCGAGCGGCGCGGCAGCTGGAGGGACTGCTGCGCGAGGCGGAGGACTGCGTGGCCGGCCTGGAGGAGGCGAGGGCGCTGCTACGGTACCGGGCGGAGGCGATGGAGGAGGAGGAGCTGCTGGGCGCGCAGGAAGAGCTCCGGGCGCGGGCCGCGGAGGCCGGCGGTCTTCTTCGCCGCGTCCGGGGCGCCCCGGGGCTCGACGCGCAGGGCCGCGCCCGCGCCGACGCCCTCGAGGTCCCGCCCACCCCGCCCCTCCGCCCGCACCGGGAGCTCGAGGCCGACGGGCCGGGGCGGGGCAGGCACGCGCGGCGGCTGCGCAGGACGTTTTTGAGGAGGAGCTCGCGGCGTGCGTCGTCTGTCTCAGCCGCCGCCTCAAGCGCACCGTGCGCCCCCCCCCCCCCTCCCCCCCCCCCTCCCCCCGTATCCCCTATAGCTACCCCCTTCACCCCACGCCCTCCCCCTCCCTTTCTCCCCCCCTCTCCCCCCTCTTCCCTTCCTCTTCAGCCCCCCCCCCGCCTCCGCACTTCTTTGGAGGCCTGATTGGGGTCCAGATGAACCGGTGCGGGGACTGCGAGCACTACATCTGCACGGAGCCGTGCCTCAAGGCCTACGTCCTCTCCCGCTTCCGGGACCCGCAGCTGTACCCCCTGCAGTGCCCCGGCCGGGACGCGGCGCGGGCGGCGGCGGCGTGCGGGACGGTCTTTGCGGGGGAGTTCGGGGAGACGGTGGCGATGCTCGTCGGCCTGCAGGAGGAGGACCTCGCCCTCTACATGCGCTACCTCACCGTCGCCGAGCACATCCCTCGCGGTCCGCCCCAGCCGCCCCACCCATCTCTGCTCCGCCCCTCACGCTTACGTGTGCCGGCACGCAGAGCACCGGAGCGACTGCCCTCACCGCGGCTGCGAGAGCGTCGCAGAGTGGGACCCTGCGAGTGGCGACCCCGGCGTCCTCTGCCTGCACTGCAGCCGCCGCTACTGCGCCCGCTGCCGCGTCCCCTGGCACACCGACATCACCTGCGAGCAGGCGCCCGCTTCTTGTTGCCCAGGCCGCGGCCGCGTCGCCTCGGCCTCACGCATCCGGACCAAATCCCCTGCGCAGTACCAGGCGCTTCCAGAAGGCGAGAGGAGCGAGGACGACCGCGCTTTCGCGGAGTACGCGAGGCGGATGAGTCTGCCGAAGTGTCCCAACCCAAGATGCGGCATGTACGTCCAAAAGAGACGGGGCTGCAACCACATACGATGCAGGGTGAGTCGATTTCGACTCCGACCTCTGCACATACGATGAGTCGCTGACCGTGAAATATTTTGCTTCTGCAGTGTGGGGCAGAGTTCTGCTACTACGCGAACTGCAGGGCGCGTTTTTTCAGATATTTCGACGTCTCACGCGCTGAAAAGCTCGCAGAAATTGTTCACTACCGCCCATTCCGATGCGTGCCGTCAGGGTCGAGCGAGTGCTGTTTGCGACTATTGGGGGCATCATTATAGCCTCCAGCACCCTCTCTTTTTAGAAGAAGATGTCCTAGAACGCTAGTTAGATGCATGGGGGGTAAGGTCCCCGAGGGTCTCGATTGATTCTCAGTGAGTATTAACTCCCTTTTTTTATAAATTAGAGCCTACGGTAGGGCGAACCCCCCGTAGCTATAGGTAGTAATATTAAAGGGCAACAAAGCAATCACAAATCAAAGAAATCACAAACAACCGCAAGACATATGCATATAATCACGACAAGGATGAGTATTAACTCGAATCAACCCGAGAAGTTTATAATTCACCAAAACAATTATAATAAAATCGAACTACGCGCGTACGGGAACCGCCGCTCATCGGTCTGAGGGTGCTGAATCCTGGCCAGCCACCTGTTGAGCGTGGAATGAGCCAGAAAGAGGCAAAATGAAAGGGGAGAGGCCGGAGGGGCGGGGAAGGGCGGACCTGGACGGAGACGTAGATCTCGGCGCCGTCGGGGAAGCCGGTCTCGCCGACCGGCAAGTCGGCCTGCGCCTGCAGCCGCTTAACCGCCTCCTGGACGGAAGCCGGGGCCATCCCCTGCCGCTGCCGCTGCCCCTGCACGAGCGGCGCGTTCCGGTCGATCGTCGTCACGAGGCGGATGTTATGCTGCGCCCCCAGTCAGCGGCTCGCGAAATGGAGGGGGGGCCGGGGGGGACCCGGGGGGGGGGGGGGGAGGGGGGGGGGAAGGGGAGGGGGAAGGGGGGGCAGCGCACTGGGGCGATTGGCCCGCAACGAAGGGCCTGCCGGGCGCGTTCAAGGACGTCCGCGAAGCGCTCGCCCCGCGTGCAGGCGACCGGCATGGAGGCGCCCAACGAGCACCGGAAGAAGAGGGTCATCGGCTGGGACGGGCCGGCGCCCCCGCAGCCGCTACGGGGGCCGGCCCGGCCGGCTGCGGAGCGGCCCCGCGGACGGGCGGGAAGCTGCCGGCGGCTGAGGGGCGGCCGGCGGCTGGGGCTGCTGCCGGGGCGGGGGCGGCGCCGGGGGCTCGTCGTCGAGGCAGGACTGCACGTGGCTCTCGCACAGCTCAGCGTCCGCGAAGGCTGCGCCGCGCGCCGGGTCGGCCGGGGGCGCTCAAGCGGCCGGCGGGGGTGGCACCTTCGCCGCAGAGCGGGCAGTGGACCGGCTCGGCCGCGGCTGCCGCTGCGAGGTGCCGTGAGATCGCGCGACCAGGGGATGAAGCAACGGGACGCACGAGGCGCGACCCGGGGCTCCGGAGCGGGCGGGGCGGCCCGCGGCGGCTCGGAAGGCGGGGCGGGTCGTGGCCGTTCGACCGGCGGGGCGGCTGGCGGCGAGCCAGCGGGTGGCTGAGCGGGAGCGAAGGCCTCGGGCCGCGGATGCGGGACGGCAGGCCGCGGTTCCAGCGGCAGCGATGCCTGCACAGCCGGGTGGAAAGTAGGGGCGTGAGGGGACGCCTGGGACACCTTTTGCCGGTCAACGATTCAGCAATAACCGAGAGGGAGACGGGAGTCGCGAGCGGACCTGCGGGTGCGAGGGCCGGAGGCGCAGCTCGCTCAGCTCGCGCTCCAACGCGTCGGCGCGCCCCTGCGCGTCCCGGAGGTCGCGCTGCGCACCCGGTCCGGGTCAGCGCGCGAGATTGCCAGGCGCCGGGGAGAGTAACAGGAGACGCGGGCGCCTGCAGCTTCGCCTCGACGTCCTCGAGGAAGGTGCGCTTGCGGCTGGCGAGGCGCTGGAGCTCGTCGTCGAAGAAGCGCGTCTGCCGCTCCGCCTCCTCGCGAGCCGCGCGCTGCTGCTGCTGCAGCTCTGCGCGCTGCTGCTGCAGCTCAGCACGCTGCTGCTGCAGCTCCGAGCGCAGGCGGTCGAGCTCCGCAGAGACGCGGCGCTCGAGGCGGCCGTTGAAGTCGCTGCACGCCCGGCACACGTGGTCGCGAGGCTCATTGGCGCCGCGCGGAGTGTATACGTACGGGTCGCGGGGATACTCGCCGGCTCGCCCCCGCCGGTGGTCGAGCTCGCGCTGGAGGACATCTACTTGCCGCCGGAGAATAACCAACTCGTCCTCAGGAGTCAGCGCCCGGCCTGCGTCGGGAGACGCGCCGGCCAGCGTCGAAGAGGACGAACTCGCTGGAAGGGGCTGGGACTGGCGGCTTTGTCCCGCAGAAGCCGGATCGACTCTCGCGTTTGCGTCTGGCTCGGAGGGGCGGATCGGGAGGGCGCTGATGGTCGGGCGGTTGACCCGGGTCGATGCCGCAGCGGCAGGGGGCGCAGAGGACGAGCTGACAGGTGCGGATACCGCTGGAGCAGTGCGCGGGCACAGAAAATCTTCGGGGGGCGTGTCGTAGTCCTCATCGTCCGCCATCGGTTCAGCGACTTCTCTATTCTGGTCCGGTCTGCTCGCGATCGCCGGCAATCTGGCAGTTACGGCGACAGAACTGCGACTCGGCGAGCGCAGCTCCCTGTCCGCAGCTGGCCGTCAGGTGAACGCGCTGTTGCGCGCGTACCCCTGGAGTCATCAGACAATTGGCCCGCTCGCCGGCCCGATTCCGCCACGTTCGCGCCTGTACAGCAATCGTGAGGAAGCAGGCAAACAGCTGCCCACAGGAGGAGGCTGTCGCCCGGCGTCTCGTTCATCCGCAGCGCTCCACCATCCGCATCCAATCGGGTAGCAGGCACCACGGGAGGCGACGCGGAAGTGCGGGAGGACCGCGGGTTGCAGGCACGCACCGCGGAGCCGTGCATCTACTGTGGTCGACCAGGCACAGAAGGGCATGCGGACATCTGCACAGGTTCGTGCACAGTAATGCACGCCAACGATCGTGATGCTTCACGCATCGATCGACCTGTCCCACGCGCATGCGCAGCGCGACTGCAGCGTGCGAGGGCCGAGAGTCTGCTTAGTGCAGGACCATCAACGCCCGGCATGCTCTGTCCTCTTGATCTTCAGCATTGATCTGACGGTTCTGCGCGGCAGGCCCAATGCGCGAGAAGACGTACGCAGCTGCGGTGGCAAGGCAAGGGGCGGCGCGCGCAGAGGATTCAACGTTTCTGGACACCGTCAAGAGCAAATGGAACGAGGGGGTGAAGGAAGTGAAGCACATCTTTGGCATCGGGCACTCGGAGAAGGAGAAGCAGAGAGCCGGGGACGGGCTGCCGGTCGTTCCGCGATGCTACGAGTACGCGGAATCGCGGCGGCAGTACCGCACAGCCACCATCACGTACGAGGACCCGAGCGCCGCAGACGGGGAGCGCGTCGCGGCCGTCGCCGCCGTCGGCACCTTTGGGCCCGACCCCGACCTCCACGTGCCCCCGCCCCGCCCCGCCCCGCCCCGCCCCGCGCATCCCTGATGGCGGCGGGGCGGGGCGGCGCGCAGTGGGCGCGGGAGGTGCCGCTGGCCGCGATCCCGAGCGCCCGGGGCGTGCTGTGGAAGTTGCGCATGGACCTGCCGCTGCGCCGGGTTTTCTTCCGCTTCAGAGTCCGCTACGAGGGCGGGGCCGAGGCCTTGTGGCGGAGCTCGGTGCGCAGCTCGCGTCTCGGGTCCGCCGGCCTCGAGCTTGACGTCCCCGCGCAGGTGGCTCACGACAGGGATCGCGACGAGCCTCACCAGAACAACTTCCTCGACGTCCATGAGGCCTCTGCTCTTCCCCGCTCGACGATATACGGTGCGGCGCAGCGGCTCCTTGCTTGCGCCAGGCCGGGGAGTGACTCGCGGTGCAGACGCTTGCAGCGAGTGCGCGTGGGGATCGGCCCCGGACGGGGACAGCCCGTGGAGCCTCGTCGCCTGCCTCTTCGCCGCCTCGCGGCTCCTCTCGGGCGAGAGGCTGGGCTCCCTCAAGGACGCCGCCCGCGCCCTCAAGCACGTGCGCCCGCCCTGGGTCGGAGCCCGGCTGCACCCGGGCCCCGCCCTGACTGCGGCGGCGGCAGGCCCTGGAGGACGCGGGGCGGGAGTCCCGCGACCGGGGGCGCGAGGCGCGGCTCAGCGGCCTGCTCTTCGCGCTGGACGGGGAGGCCGCCGTCCTGCGCGAGCTCCCCGCGCTCGCCCTCCTCTCCCTCGCCGAGCCCCGCAGCGAGCTTCTGCAGCGCACGGTCCGAGCCCCGCCCCGCGCCCCCTCCGGCCCCCTCCGACCGCTGCCCCGCGCGCAGCTCTGCCCGCTGGGCCTCGACAGCCTGGAGCAGCTGCTGGAAGCCTCGCCCGGGGCTCCTCTGCGCGCCCTGGTCGTCACGTTCATGCGGCACAGCGTGCTCGCCGTGTGGGGCGGGCCGCTCCCCCCGGGCCGCCCCCTCCTCCTCGACCCGCTGCCCTGCCCGGACGAGCTCTCGCCGGACGGCAGCCGCGCGAGCCTCCGCCTGCCGGCGGCGCTCGAGTTCGAGGGGGCGGGGGCGCTGCGGGCGTACCTCAGCCGGGAGCTCTTCGGCGGCCGGGTCCTCCTCGAGACCCCCCAGGACGAGCTCAACTCCGTCGTCCGCCTCGCCGAGCTGAGCCTCGGCCCGCCCCCGGCCGCCGGCTCCTCGGCTGGCCCGTCGGCCCCGCCGTCCGCCCCGCTCGGCAGGGGGGACGCCATCGACGCCGTACGGGAGCGGGAGAGGCGGCAGCGCGAGGAGGAAGAGCAGGAGCGTCGCGCCCTCGCCGAGTCAGCCAGGCTCGCCGAAATAGAGCAAGCGCGGCGGGCGCTCGCCGGGTCCGCGCGGTCCGCGGAGGAGGCGGAGGAGCGGCGGGGCGAGGAGGAGCGGGGGCGGCGGGGGGCGGAAGAGGAGCGGCGGGCGCAGGAGGCCCTCGGGGAGCGCGCGAGGGAGGCGGCCGAGCTCGCCGACCTCCGCGCGCACTGCGAGCAGCTGGTGCGCACCCGCCGCGCCCTCGCGATCGCCCGGCGAGGCCCTCCGCCCTCACCGCTCGAGCTCGCTCCTCGGCCGCGCAGGCGCAGCAGGCCGCGCAGGCGCAGGCGGCGGTGGCGGAGCTGAGGGCGAGCAACGAGCGGCGGGCGGAGGAGCTGGAGGCACGCCGCCGGGCGCTTGTCGCCCGCGACGCCCGCTCGAGCGCGAGGTGGGCACCGCCCGCCCGCTCCCCGCGCGCTTTCCCTCAGCCGGCGGCAGCTGCGGGGAGAATCACGGGGCGATGAAGGCGCAGTGCGCCGAGCGGGCGCGCTTCCTCGCCACCCTGCAGAGACTGGTGGCGGCTGGCAGGCAGCGGCCCGAGCATGCCGAGCCCCACGCATAGCCCGCGGGCGCCGGCTTTCTAATGCGGCGAAATATCGAAACTGCAGCATGCTGAAATAATGAAATTATAATTACGTGTACAGTACTAGTTTAGAAGATCTAGACGGGATAATTTTCGAAAAGGGGCGCGGGAAGCTAGGGGCGGGAGCTCCGAGGGGAGCGGGGGAACAATGAAGTGCACAAAGGCAGCGGCTCATGATCGGTATCAGGACCAGAGCGGGTGCCCGCACGGGAGGCGGTGGCCCTGCGCGGGACCTGCGCACGCGCCCCTCGCTGAGCGCGCCTCCTCGGGATCGGGATTCCGGCCCCGCGGAGCGCACCGCCGCAGGTCCAGCAGAGCTCGTAGCCGCACCGGCAGCGCACGCAGTTGCAGCCGCCGTTCTTCTGCACCGCCTCCCTGCACCGCCCGCACTGCCGCGTGTTCTGCCGGATCCACGCCGTCGTGCTGCGCAGCGCGCGAGCCTCGGATGGAGGCGGAGCGGGGCTTGGGCGAGGGTGAGGCGTGGGGTACGCGCACGCGTCCTCGCCCTGCTTCCCGTTGTCGCGCTTCCACTGCTGAAACCGCTCGCAAGTCGTGTCCGCGTGCCACTGCGAAACCGTATTCAGAAAGGAGGGAGGGGGGGAGGGGGGGGGGTGGCGGAAGGGGGAGGGGGGACGAGCGCGCGGGGGGGGGGGGGGTGTGGAGAGCGCGCGGGGGGGGGGGGGGGGGGGGGGGGGGGGGCAAGACTGACCTGGCACTTGCAGGCGTTGCACCAGGCGAAGCCGCACGTGGGGAAGGGGCAGTGCACCATCGCGACGCCCGCTTCGACCTGCCGGAGGGAGCAGCTGAGCGCCGCGGGGCGCGGGGCGCGGGCGGGAGGGCGCTCGCCTCGAGCATCCCCTTGCAGTTCGGCCGCGGGCACTGCCTGCTCCGCCCCGGAAGACGGTGAGCGAAGGGAAAGAGAGAGAGAGGGGGGAGGTACGCGCCAGACGGCGTCGCCGGCCTGCTCCCTGTACTTGCGCAGGCTGACGGCGGCTATGGCCTCGTCCATCTCGCCCCCCGTCGCGTTCTGCAGCGGGGTGAGGAGGCGGCGCACGGGGCCGGGGCCGGCGGGGTGCGCCTGCAGGTCCAGCGTCCTCCATCGCCCCTCGCACTCCTCCGTCGACGGGCACTGCACCGGCCCCCGGCGGTCACCGCCCCCGCCGAGCCGCCACAGGCCCCGAGCGACGGCAGACGCGGCAGCCCGCACCTTCGGCTCGAGGCGGCCGGCGCCGATCTCGGTGCGCGCGTACACTGCGGCGCAGGGCCAGCAGAACTGGTGCTCGCAGCAGCTCGCCTGCGCGCGCTTCAGCGGCGCGAGGGGGAGGACGGCGGCGCGCGCATGCGCATGCTCTCGCCTGGAACACGATGGCCTCGGGGATGTCTGTCGCGCACATGCTGCACTCCCGCACCCGCAAGCTCTCCGCTGCCACGCCGCGGGCGCCCAGTCAGGCGCCGAGCCGGACTCGACGGGCCGGGACTGCCGGGGCGCACCGAGCCTCTGGTCGGCGAGGATCTGCTGCTGGAGCCGCTCCTGCTCGAGCCGCAGGCGCTCCAGCTCCGCCTCCTCCTCGCGCCGGCGCGCCTGCTCCTCCCGTTGCCGCTGCGCCTCGCGCTCCCGCTCCCAGCGCTCTTCCTCCTCGCGCTCCAGCCGCCGCCGCTCCTCGGCGAGCCGCTGCGCCTCCTCCTGCGCCCGCCGCCTCTCCGCCTCCCTCCGATCTGCACCGCGGGCCGCGGGGGATCATCGAACAGCGTGCACTTCGCTGATCATGACAAGCAAGCGCGGTTCGCACCGTGCTCCTCGCGGTCCGCGCGTGCGACCGCCAACTCAGACCGCAGATTCTCGGCACGCACGTGCTGCTCATGTAAACGTCTGCGCATCTCCAGCAGCCGCGCCACAGCAGGATCGTCCTCAGCGGTCCATGGAAGCAGCTCCTCGCCCACGTCCAGGCCGAACACGGTCTGCAGGTCATCGAACTACGCGCGCGAGGATCAGGCGGGAAACGAGTGCCGCGATGAAGCTCTCGCCTTGCTTCGCTCGGTCGCCAGCTGCAGCCGCCGCTCGAAAAGCGTCGCGTCCATCGTCCCGCACAGGAGCCCGGTATTGAAAGCAGCAGAGCACGGTGGTCCCGTGTGCGTAGCTCTATAGACAGGTCAGTCGGCGGGTCAGGTGACGAGCGAGGGGGTAGAAGACCCTTCGACCGAGGCGGCGGGGTAGAAGCGTTTGCCGCTGGTCAGTCGAGCACAGCTTGGCACCTGACAAGCTCGCACATCGTGCAGCGTCACTTACAAGGTGCGACACTTACGTACGTGCGGCTTCGAATCAAACGCGCAGCGGTCACCTGACAAGCTCGCGCAGCGGTAGGGCTCGGTCGCAGCGGTCAGTCATTCGCAGCGAAGGTGATCTCCTTCGTTCGAACGAGCCGCGCGGCGCACAGCGCAGAGCGAACCGAACGTCGACAGCAGACCCGCAGCGGGGCGGCTCCGGGCTCAGACAGGCGTTAGAGGCGGGCGCAGAATGGCAGCTGCATCGGCGTTTGCGTCGGCAAGCCCCGGACGGGTTCCCCCTTCGCCGGAGAGACAGCCGGACATCTGCTGGCGCGGCTTCGTGCACGTGGACCCCCAAGCTGCAGCCGCTCAGCCCAACGTGTTCAGCACGCTCGCGTCGGCGTGGTCGGCGGCGACGAGCAGCAACCGGCGCGAGATCGAAATCGTCATCCAGGGCGACTGCAGCGTCGCGCGCCCCGACCTTGGCATTCAGACGCTGGAGCTGAACATCTCCGGCTTCAGCGTGTCGATCCGCGGGGCTGAGAGCAGCGGCGCGGCCTCGAGCTCGGGCGGGTCGCCGGCCACGCTGAGGGCGAGCCGGGAGGGGCACGGGGCGCTGCTGCTCCGGGTGGTCGGCGACGGCGGCTCCTTCCAGATGCGCAACCTGAGCGTCACCGGGGGCGTCGAGCTGGAGGGGAGCGGCTCCCGCTGGTCCTTCCTCGACTGCGAGCTGAACGGCTGGGGCGCCGGCTGCGTCTTCGCCGCCGGCGAGAAGTGCCTCGCCTCGCACCTCGTCCTCGCCCGCTCCCGCGTCCTTAACGCCGCCGGCGCCTCCACATCGGCGTGCGGGGTGCGCTTCTGGGCGCCCCGCGGCGTCTGCTCCGTCACGGGCTGCGAGATCTTCAACTGCCCCGTCGGCGTCTCCGGCGGCTTCTTTGAGGAGTGCGCCGTCCTGGTGACCCTCCCCCCCGCGTACCCCTTCCCCCCTCCCTGAAGGCGCCCCGCGCGCGCAGGTGGCGGACTCGCACATCCACGACTGCGGGACGGCGGCGGCGCAGTTCACGGAGCGGTGCCGGGCCGCCCTCACCGCCTGCACCATATGGAACGCCCCGCTCGGGCTCTTCTTGCCCCCGGAGAGCCTCCTCGGCAGCCGCGTCCGCCCTGCACACTGCCCCGCGCGCCCCCGCCTCGCCGGCCCGTGCCGACGCCGCGTGCAGGTGTTCACCAGCGCGCCGGACGGGCTCGAGCCGCTCTGCGCGGGACCGGCGGCGGCGGCGCTCGCCGCGCGGGCGCAGGCGGCCGAGCAGCGGTGGCGGGCGGCGAAGGCGGAGAAGGAGGAGGCGGTGATGCTTTGCGTGCAGGCCGAGCGCAATCGCGCCGACGCCGAACGCCGCGCCGACCGGCTCCAGCAGCAGGCACGGCCAGCACCCCGCGCGCCCGCAGGGGCAACGCGGCTGATGGGGCGGGGCAGGCGGCGGGCCTGGAGGAACAGGCGCGGAGGCAGGCCGAGGAGCTCGCCACCGCGGTCCCGTCCCGGCGCCCCCGCGCCCGACCTCGATCTCGCGGCAGCTGACGGTGGGCGGGGCGCAGCACGGGCGGCTGCGGGCGGCGGAGGAGCGGGCGGGCGGGGCGCTCCGCTGCGACGAGGCGAGCTTGGCGGGCCTCGGCTCAGCGGAGCTCGGGGCACTCATCGCGAGGCTTTCGGGAGCCATCGCCCGCGTCAGCGAGCGGCAGCAGCAGGTCGCCGCCGCCGAGCGCGCCGCCGCCGGCGCCCCGCTCGAGTGCCCCATCTGCTGCGAGAGGAAGCCCGACCACGCCCTCCAGCCGTGCGCCGAGCCGATCGCGATCTCATGCCTGCGCTCTCGTGCTTACGCGCACGTGCTCCGGATCCTTCGCGGCAGGTGCGGGCACTGCCTCTGCGAAGGCTGCGCCGCGAAGTTCGTGCGGCAGTCGTGTCCGTCGTGCAGGGCCGCCGTCACGGGGCTCCTCCGATTGTTCTTAACTTAAGCTACTTAACTTGCGTGTACAGTACATGACACTATGATACTCATGATAACAGAATATAGCATGATTTAGCTAACCGGTCTTACGCAACTTCGAACATTCATGGGGGGCGCGGGTGCGGATGGCGCCACGGGCCCCGCGGGGCTCCCAAAGGTCGGCCCCTTGAGCACTCGCCGGCCCCGGCCCCGGCCCCGGCCCCATGCAGGGGAGACGGGCGTCGCGGCTGGGGGCGCCGAGGCCCCGAACGGGTTCTTGGGCGGTCCGCGGGGCGCCTGCGAAAACGTGAGGTCGAGGCGAGGGGGGCGGGCGGGCGGCCGCGCACCCCGCCGAGGCCGAAGCCGCCGAAGCCGCCGAAACCGGCCGGGCCGGCGGCGTCGTCGGTCGCCGGGCCGGGCCGGAGACGCAGCGGACACAGCCTGGCAACACGCCCGCCCCCGGGGTAGAAGGCGCCGGAGACGCCGCCGGCGTCTGCCGCGCCTCTGCGTGCACGTGCCGGGCGCGGCGGGGCCACTGGTGGCGGGCGGCGGCGGCTTGAACGCTGAAAGGCTGGGCGCCGGCGGCGGCCGCCTACGAGGGGCGCCAGTCGAGGAACTCCTCAAGGAGCTCCCGATAGCCCCCCTGGGTCCTGCCGCCGCCCCAGCCGCCGCCGCCGCCGGTGGCTGCGCCTCGGGCGCCCTGCGGGCCCGCTCGAGCCGCCGGCGCATGGCCTCCACGTCCTCCCCCGACTGCGCTGGCGCCGCCGCCCCGCTCGCCCCTCCCGCCGCCTCCGATCGGGCCCGCACGCGCCCCGAAGGCGGCGGCCGCGCGAGGAAGGCCTGGAGGGACGGCCCTGTGGAAAGACCCGCCGGCCCGGACGCGGGAACAGCAACAGCAGGAGCCGCACTCCCCGAGCCACCGGGCGCCGCTGGAGGTCCCAGGGCGGCGCCGGGGGCGGCGCTGGCGCGGAGGAGCTGCCGGCGGAGGGCCTGAATCTCCACCTGCTGCGCGTCCTGCCGCCCGTGCGACTCTGCGAGCGCCGCCTCTGCGGCCGCCGCCCGCGCATCGGCCTCAAGGCGCGCCTCGGCGGCCTCGTCGGCGGCCCGGAGGGCCTCGTCGAGGTGCTCGCGCAGCTCGTCCATCTCCGCCGCCTCCGCCTGCAGCGCCCGCGCCCGCCGCTCCGCCTCCGCCCGCCGCCCCGCCTCCTCCTCGCCCCGCTTCTCCGCCGCCGCCAGCCGCTGCCACATCGACCGCAACTCCGCCTCGGCCGCTGCCGCCCGCCGCTCCGCCTCGCCCCGCCTCGCCGCCGCCTCCTCCCCGAACTTGACCGCCTCTTCGAGCCGCCGCCGGACTTGTTCCAGCTCCGCTTCGGCCGCGGCCGCCCGCGCCTCTTCCCGGCCGATGGAACAAGAGATCGCGTGCGCCGTCAGGGTGGACAGTGCACCCCGCCAACCGCATCCGCGTTCCCGCGACGGGCAGCTGCAAAGAGTGAGGTCCAGTGCGGAAGGGCGGAGGCGGCGGGTGCACCAGGCGCGGAGGTCGTTCACGAGGCGGGCGCGGAACGCGGAGCGGCCGATGCGCTCTTGCGCGACCACCTCGCGGCACACGGGGCACTTCAGCTGCGCCCGCTGGTACTCGTACTGGAACGGAAAGCCGGACTCCCGCACGACGCCCTCCGCGCACGTCCAGCACAGCGCGTGGTCGTTCGAGCACTGCAGCGACGTCTGCGCGCGTGCCGGCGAACGCGCGGGTCAGCCGGCTGTCGAAGCTAAGCATCGCACGGACGCAAGCTGACGCACTGGATCGCGCATCACGAGAAGGCAGATGGGGCACACGAGGTGCAACGACTCTGCCCGCGCCTCCTCCCCGTCATCGAACACCTCAGATGGCCAGCCGCCCGGCTCGTCGCCAGCGTCGGTGCGCTGCGCCTCCGAGGCCATCCGAACGCAGCTACATTATGTGGAGGAAGCGCTGAGCGCGCGGGGCTTCGAATTCGTACTGACGTCGACTCGTCGACGTCGGCACATTGTTCGCACCGTGTACCCCTGGGTTGTCCAAGAAAATGGTCTATCGGGGCGCCGAGCCCGCGATTCTAGACAAGTCTACCAGTACGTGCATTCGGGCATTTATATTAAGATTTGCGGCCCGCCGCGCAGCACACAGCCTCCGTCATCATCTTGTACGCTGATTGCAGCTCGACTCGCCTGCGGCTAGCTCAGTCGGCGAGTGCGGGGCGTGCCCCGGCCTGGCGCCGGCGGTGAGCACCGTGGCACCAGAGCTTCGTTGAAGATTGTAGAGCTCATTTGAGGACTTCAAAGCCCCAGCCCACGCGGGCTCAAGCCTCAGCTAGGATTGCACATCCAGCACCGATTAGGCGCGGGAGGGCCTCGCGGCTGAACGACAAACCTTAGCTATGTCGCTTTCTCCACCATTCACCATCCCGCCGCTTAAGCGGGACGGGGTCATCGACACCCTGTATCACTATCTTTACCTCCGGAGCATCAAGACGGGCTCCGGCCTCAAGATCCGCATCCCCGACACCATTGTATACAGGTATACGAGATCTGCTCATCGCCCACGCCCGCGGACCCCACGGCGCCTCCGCTGAGAATGTCGGCGCAGGTTTCGCCTCCCCGCGTACTGGTTCCATACGGCGGACGACCAGCTCGAGCTGCGGGACAAGGAGCTCCTCAAGGCGCGACTGCCGGCTGGGTCCCCCGCCCGGCGCCACGGCCCGGCCCGCTGAGCGTCCGGCGCAGAACAAGCACATCGAGCAGGCTTTCGGGGGCCAGGCGAGCGGCGGGAGCGACATCGTTGCCACGTACATTTGTGACTACCTGGACCACGACGGTCAGCAGATGACTGCCGTTGGTGCGTCCGCCCCGGCCCGGCTCGCCGGCTCCACCGCTGACGGGGCGCCGCAGAGTACTTCGACAAGAAGGGGCTCCACGACTTCCGTGCGCGGCCGGCCCCATCCTGGCCGTCCGGCGCCGCGGAGCGCCGGCCGCTGACGTGCCGCAGTCTTCCGGCGCAAGAAGGTCAACGACGGCATCCTCCAGAAGTTCATCGAGCCGCGCGGCACGAAGAACGGCCCGCCCGCCCGCCCGCCCGCCCGCTCCGCTCCGCGCCGCGCCGGGCGGCCTGACGTGGCGGGATGGGGCTCAGAGGTGCTGCGGGTGACGTGGACGCCGCACGCGTGCGTGATGGAGCGGCGCGTCAACCGCCACGACCTCACCGACCCCGGTCCGCCCCGCCTGTGCCCCGGCCCCCGCGCCGGGCCCGGGCGGAAGCGAGCGGGGCGGCGGGCGGGCAGTGGTGGACCGGTACGACCGGGCGGTGACCTTCGACGGGGAGCACCACCTCTCCGAGCTCAGTGCGGCCCCGGCCCGGCACGCCCCGCCCCGGGCCCGCGGCGCCGCCGACGCGGGGGGTGCGGGGGCAGACAGCGTGCACGGGGACCTCTTCCCGCGGCACCTCCGGGGCATCTGCGCCGCCGTCGTCCGCCACCTCCGCGACTGCAGGCCGGCCCCGGCCCCGCGCCCCGAGCCCGCGCGCCGCTCGCCTGAGGCGCCCTGCAGCCCGCTGCGCTACGAGATCGTCCGCATGGTCCTCTACTTCAAGGCCCGCCCCGGCCCCGCCCGCCCCGCCCCGCGCCCCGGCCGCCGCGCGAGCGGGGCGCGGGGCGGGGGCGCAGGTGGACATCGCCTCCCGCATCAACTTCCTCTACTGCTCGTCGCTGCGGCTGCGGGGCGAGGAGAACGTGCCCCTGCCCCTCTCCGAGTCCGTCAACGTCCAGACCCTCTTCAAGCGGGCGCGCGCCACCCCGGCCTCCCCCCCGCGCCCCCGCCTGATCCCGCCCGCAGCTCGCGGGGGCCCGCAAGAACGACTCCATCTCGCGCCGCAAGTTCATGCTGCTCCGCGGTGCCGCCCCCGCGCCCTCCCAGCGCAGCGGCGGCGGGGGCCGACGCGGGGGCGGACGGCCCTCGGGGCGCAGGGAAGTGCTACCTGTGCCCGGTGTGCCAGTTCGTGCGGGAGGGCGACGCGGTGCCCCTCGACTACCGCTCCATCGTCGTCCACCACCGCCGCGTCCGCCCCGCGCCCCCGCCCGACCCCGCCCCATCGCCCCCGCCCGAGTCCCCTGCCGCAGGCGCGGGAGGAGCACGCGCGGGAGCTCGCGGCGCGCGGCGGGACCGGCCCGGGCGGCCTCTCCGTCGCCCTCCCCTGCGCCCCGACGACCCCGGCTTCGACTCCGGCGACGTCTGCTCCGCCTCGCACCGCCCCGCCCGCCCGCTGACGCGGCGCGCAGCCGCCGCCGACGGGGGACGAGGTGACGGACCTGCTGGCGCGGCGGCGGCGGCGCTGGGAGGAGCAGCGCCGCCGCGCCCGCACCGCCGACGCGGCGCCCTCCCTCGGCTTCACCCCGCCGACGCGCGCCCCGCCCCATCGCGCCGCGCCGGCGCGCGTGACGCGCTGCGCAGATCTCGGCGTCTGCGCCGTCGCTGCTGGCGGTGGGGGCGCCCGGCGACGGCCCCCGCGGCGCAGGGCGGCCTCATGGGCTCCATGGCCCCGCCGTCGCCGCGCGGGGCCCGCGGGGCCGGCCCGCGGCGCCGGACGGGGACTCGGGGAGAACTCGGGGGACGACTCGGCCGCCTCGGGCTCCTCGGGCCCTCGCCACACCGCGGGCAGCCTTTGCCCGGCCCCTCCCCTCCCGCCGCTTCCCCTCCTCCGTTAACCGCCGCCGCTCTCTCGAGATCCGTGCGCCAGCCCCCCCCCCCCCCCCCCCCAGCCCCCCCCCACCCCCACCCCTTCCCTGCCCCTCTCCCTGCCCCCTCGTCCTCTCACGCTCGGGCAGTGATGGAGGAGACGCTGCTGCGGGCCTCGCAGCCGCCCCGGGGCGCCCGGGGACGAGCAGGCGCCCGCAGCGCCCCCGGCCCCGACCTGAGGCCGCCCCCGCCGGCGCCGCCGAGGGGCGCCTAGGCCGGCTGCCTCGTCGCCGTCGCCTGCGAAGGCGGCGCTGAAGACGGGGCCTGGGGCCGGGAGGGCCCGCTGACAGCGGTGGACGCGCGCTTTCTCGAGCAGCAGCTGCGCATGTCCGCCTCCTGGCAGTTCATCATGAGCACCATGCTCTCCCGCGACGGCCCCGCCCCGCCGACGACTCCGACGGCGCCGAGGCGCGCTGCCGCATCTACACGGGCCGCAGGCGGCGGCGGCGCACCGCCGGGGGCCCCGCCGCCGCCGAGACGCCGGAGGCCTCGACGAGGTGCGCCCGCGCGCCCCGCGCCGGCCGGCGGGGCGCGCGCTGAGGGGGCGCTGGCAGGAGGCGGAGGGCCCGGCGCCGGGGGCGCACGACCTGCAGGGCCCCGCCAGCGCCGCCGAGGCCGCCATCGCCCCATGCCCGTCCGCCCCGCCCCGCCCGCCCGCCCGCCCGCTGGCGGCGCCTCACGCGGCAGCGGCAGTGGATGCTCGCTCTCGGCCTCGACGCCACCGGCGCCGTCCGCCCCGCCCCGCCTCCCGCCTCGCAGCGCGCCCCCTCACCGCCCGCAGCCCCTCGACCGCGCCGCCGCCGAGGGCGGGGCCGGGCGGGGGAGCGTGGGCGGGCGGGGCGGGGCGCCTCGAGCGTGGGCGGACGCCCCTGTCAAAGTCCGCCACCGTCGCCACCCTCGCCGCCTCCCGCCGCACCCTCCCTCCGCACCCTCCGCCTCTGCCGGCCCCGCCGGCCCTCCGCCCCTACCCCGCCCCGGTGACGGCCCCGCCGGGGCGGCGCACCCGGCAACCGCCCCCGCCGCCGCCTCCGGGCGCACGTGAAGTTCGCGGCGCCGTCGACGGCCCCGCCGCCTCCGGCCCTCCGCAGCGTACCGCGCCCCTGGCGCAAGCCCGCGGCCCCGCGCCGGCCTCCCGCTCCCCTCCCCTCCCGCCCCGCTCCAGCTCGCCCCTCCGGCCCCCGCGGCGCCCGTCGGCCCCGTGGAGAGCGCGACGCTGCAGGTGCGCCCAGCGGGGCCGGCCGCGGGGCGGGCGCTGAGCGGGCGCTGAGCGGGGTGGGCAGGACGAGGACAGCGAGGACGAGGCGCCCTTCCTGCCCTCGAAGGAGCGCCAGGAGGCGGCCGTGCGGGCCGTCCTCTCCGGCGCTCCCGCCCGCCCCCGCGGCGACCGCTCCTCGCGCTCCCCGAACCCCGCGGGCCTCCCCGCGCCGCTCCAAGGTGCGCTCCGGCCGGCGCCCGGCCCTCGGGGGCGGCGCCTGACGGGTCGGGGTGGCGCAGTCGCCCGGGCGGCAGTCGCCCTCCTCGAAGGGCGCCGCCTCCTCCAACGGCGAGGAGCTATTCGACGTCCGCCGCGCCCCGCCTCCTTCCGCCCCCGCCCCGCCCCCTTCCCGAGCCCGCCCCGCAGGAGGAGGACGAGGAGGAGCGCCGGCGCGCGCGGCGGCGCCGCGAGAAGGAAGAGCGCATGCGGCGGCTGGTGCGCTGCGGCGCCGGCGCGGGGCGTGCGGGGCGGGGCCGAGCGGGGCCGGGCAGGCGGAGGAGCAGGCGCGGGAGGAGGCGGAGCGGCGGGCGCGGGAGGAGGCCGCCGAGCGCCTCCGCCGCGAGCGCGAGATGCAGTGCGCCCCGCCGCCCCCGCCCCCCGCCTCGGCGTGGGGCGCTGAGGGGGCGTCAAGGGATCCCATCCCGGGCGTGCTGCGGCGCCTCCACCCGAGCCTCACCCACGACTCCTTCCGCAAGTGCTGCACCCAGGCCCGCCCCGCCCCCGCCCCCGCCCCCGCCCCGCCCCGCCCCCGCGAGCGGGGCGCAGACGGAGTTCCTCACGCGGACGGTGGGCGTCTGCCCGGCGTGCTACGTCGCCCACTCGGGGAGCCAGCTCGACACCATGCACCGCGAGGTCCGCCGCCCCGCCCCCGCACTCCTAGCTCGGAGTTGGGCGTGGGCCCCCGGCAGGGGCCACACAGCAGGGGGCCGAGCTCCAGCGTGCCCGGGGAGGCGCCGCGAGGATCGGCGCCGGGGCTCACGCGCCCTGCCCGCAGGTGCGGCTGGAGCAGAACGCGGCGGTGCACCAGTTCGTGGTGCGCTCGGGCGGCGGGGCGCTCGCGGGGCACTCGCGGGGCGGGGCGCGAGGGGCGGGGCGCAGGAGGACATCCGGGAGCGGGTGCGGCGGGCGGGGCACCCGGAGCCGGCCGGCGAGAAGGGCCCCGCCAAGCGCCGCGAGCGCGCCCTCTCCATCCTCCACACCGCCGGGCCGTGCGCCCCTTCCTCCCCGCCCCGCCCCGCCCCCGCCCCGCCGAGCGCGCCCCCGCAGGGTCCGCATCGCGCTGCGGAGCTCCTCCTTCTCCCGCGACCGCTCCTTCACGGGCACTCGCAGGCGCGCGGGGCGGGGCCCGGGCCGAGGCCGGGGCGGCCCGCCTCGGGGCGGGCCTGAGGCGGGCTGGCCCGGGGCGCGCAGGTGGCGCACTACAAAGAGCTCGACGAGTCGGTCTTCGACGAGGAGCGCGAGGCGCGCTCCCGCCGCGCCGCCCGCCGCCTCTCCGACGCCGCCAAGCCGCCCCGCCCCGCGCCCCTCGCCCCCACGTCCGCCCCCGCCCCGCCCGCACCCGCCCCACTCCTGAGGCGCCGGCGGGGCGCAGGAGGGAGGATGGGGCGGCGGTGGACGTGCCGCCGCCGCTGCAGCTGCGGCTGCCGGCGCTGATCCCCTTCGAGACGCGCAAGTCGGTCGACTGCTGGCGCCCCTCCCGCTCCGTCCCCTCCGTCCGCGCCTCGGCGCCCTCGCCGGCGCCCCCGCAGTGAGCCGGCTCCCGGGCCCCGGGCCCCCCGCGCTTAACGCGTACGCGACGAGCGTCATGAACGAAATCTCGAAGCTTAAGATTCCAAATGGCCATGGGGAGAGCTTGCATTATCGCGTATTCAATGACTAGTGTGATTGTTTGCATTATCGTGCCACGGTATACGTACGAAGGCATGCGCACGTTTACATTATCGCAATGAATTGATCGAGTGTAAGCTGAAAACAATTTGCATACGTACTGTAGCAGCGCATATTTCGATAAACACTTTTACTTGAAAGAGAATAGACAGAAAGAGAACTCAACGCTCATATGCATGATCGACATCTAATTATAATGGTTGCGAATGGGGAGAGCGAGATCTGCGGAAATAGCATCGCAAGGGGACAGGTGATAATTTCTTAAAGGAAGTGCTTCAGCTACTTGCTGCAGAGTAATAAGGCCTCGGGCTAGGCGAGGAAACGATACTTGAAAAAGGCGGCTGCGGGATGACGGATGACGGCACTGACTGCGGCGGCACTGACCGCGGCCTACGGAGAGGAGCAGGGGAGGTTGAAAGGGGGCGGCGGGCCCTGCCTCCAGGAGGGTACGCGAGGCGCGGGGGCGAGGGGCGGGGCGGGCTAGACGTAGACGGTGGCGGAGGGGTCGAGGCCATCGTAGATGTCGAGGCGGCCGTCGGCGCCCGTCGGCGTGACGGGGCGCGACTCCGAGGGGGGCGCCCCGGGGAGGCCTCCCCGCTTGAGCGCCGGCGCCCCGCGCACCGGCGGCAGCGGGTAGCGCGGCTGCGGCGCCGGCGGCGAGGCGACGGGGCGGGGCGACGGGCGCCGCGAGTGGTTGGAGCTGCGCGGCGACTCCGTGACGCTCTCGAGCACGTACGACGTGACGCGCCCCTGCACCGCACCGCCGGACGCCGCCCCAGCCCCCTCCGCCTCCGCCGTCTCCCTCGCCACCGGGCGCCCCGAGAACGCCAGCCGGCACATCAGCCGCCCTGCCGCCCGGCCCCTCAACAGGCGCCGCGCTGCATGAGGTGGGAGCGCGCACCGATTATTGCGCTCTCGCTTGCCAGCGGGAGGGCGCCGAGGGGGAAGAACGCCTCCGCGATGCGACCTGGGCACGCCCGCATCAGACGGGGGGGCGGCCCGGCGGCTCCGCCGGACGCACCCTCGATCGCCATCACGTCGAAGCGGAGACTAACGCAGCCTAGCTGCTTCTACGAACGGGGCGTCAGACGCTGCCGCTGGCAGCGGCGAGGGGGCGGGCGCGCCTCGGATCCGTCGGGCCCCGCCTCGAACGCCGTGACGAGCACGACGGGCAGGTCGCTGGGCGACACGGCGATCTCCACCTGCCGCCCCGCGTCAGCGCGCGCCGGCGGGGGGCGTCGCAGCCCCGGCCGCCGGTCCGGCCGCCGGCCCCTCGAAGTCGGCCGCGGGAGCGTACCGAATCGGTGAAGCTGCCGGCGCGACCGGAGGAGTCGAGCGCGTAGTGCGGGCTCTGGTAGTCGAAGCGCGGGAATTCCACCGTGAACCTGCCAGGCGTCGGCCCCGCTGCGGCCCATTGATTGCGGCAAAGTCCGCTCGTACCGGCAGCGCCGCTCGCGGGGGGTCATCACTTCAATTCGCGAGTTCGACCTCCTCCGGCGAAAGAAACTGCTGAAGAGGCCACCAGGCTTTCGCCTTTTCTTGTCGGAGCTGAAAGAACCGCGCTCGTCTTGCGCCGCGCTTGAGTGGAGCTCGACCGATTTGATCTGGCCCGGACTGAGCGCGGGAGGGGGGCAGGGCGGCAAGGAGGGTAATGCACCTGGAGCGCGAGGACGCCATCGAGGTACGTGATACCGAGGCGCTTGGCGAGCGCGTGCGCGACGTGCGGCGGCGTGAGCTTGGGGTGGTAGCTGGTGATCTTCGTCGGATCCAGCTCCTCGCCTCGCCGAACTCCCGACTCGCCAGACGAGCTGCCATCACCAACGCGCCCGTCCCGATGAGGCCGGTGCTGTTGCGTGGGCATCTCCTGTCACTAGTCCAAGGCACGGCACGCGCTGGCACTGGTGCTTGCTGGATAAAAATGTGCTTAGTTAAAGTTGCGGCCAAGGTTTCGTTGTGCGAGCGCTGCAAGTGTTGCGGCGTGCAAGTGTTTGCTGCAGCCTGGCGAACCCACCAGCCTCCCGCGCCAAGAAGGATGAGCGCGCTTGTGCAATGTCGACTCGACGAAGGTGCACACTCGTTTGCGCTTTGCTGCCGAGAGTTCGCCGATTCGGAGCACCCGTGACCTGGGCTGCAAAAACAGCAACGCTCGCGGTTATAGCAATCTGCACTCCAAGAAGCTGTGCAAGTACATATGCTGCAGCTGTGGATGCACGCTGTTGTTGCCCTCGCGCACTCCACAGCTCCCGAGTCCCGAGCTTAGCTTGCAAAAAAAGATGCGCATGTGGGAGGGGGAGGGGGAGCTCGATGGGGAGGGGGGGGGGGGGGGGGGGGGGGCAAATTCGGTCCAACTTGCAATTGCTCATGATCATGATCATGATATCGCGATCATGATCAGGCGCCGGCGCACGCGGCCGATCGAGGGCGGCGCTATATATAGACCGGCGATCGCTTGCGCATGCACAGGGCCGGTTTTCGCTGTCGCGTAGCTATCATAGTATAGCTAGCGCTGGTTCAAGTTCGTCGCACCACAGCCAACGCCTACGCCGCCTCGCGAGCTCCCTGCAGCGTACGTATACGCGTACGTATACGTATACGTATACGTATATATACGTACGTACGTAGCGCTGCAGCTGCGCATATACATTCTGGCGCCAGCGCTAGCGCGCGTAGCAGCTGCATATGAGCTCGATCGCGACTCGGCGACCATCTGCATGCCGCAGTGCATGCGCATGCGCAGCTGCCGGGCCGGGGCCGCAGGTACTAGTACTAGTGCGCGTACGCGTACGCGTGCAGGCGTGCCGGCACCACGGTACCGGTGGATCGGATGCAGCGTGCCGCCGCCGCGGCGCGCGCGGCCGGGGCCACGGTGGATCGGATCGGAGGATTCGGGGCGTGCTCCTTGAGCGTCTGCTGGTTCCTCGCGGACGGCCTACATCATAGCTATAGCAGGCTACATGTAGACGTGGTGGGCCCCCTCGAACATTTCCCCCGCCGCCGCCGACGCCACGGGCGTTGCGCGGCGGCCCGAGCTCGAGCCAGTGGGCGTGGCGTACCCCGACGCGCTGCTGGAGGGGCGCGCGGAGAGGAGCGGGGGCGGGGGAGGGGCGGCGGGGGCAGGGCTGGGCCGGGCGGAGGCATGGGAGTGGGAGCGGGAGTGGGAGTGGGAGGAGGAGCGGGCGGAGTCGGGGACGGCCTCGAGGGCTATCGCCGCCAGCTCCGCCGTCTCCCTCGCCACCGGGCGCCCCGAGAAGGCAAGCCGGCACTCCACCCGCCCTGCCGCCCCTACTCGGCCCCCGCCCCGCCGACCCCACGCAAGGGGCGGTCCGCACCGACAGGCGGGGCGTCGCTTCCCAGCGGGAGGGCGCCGAGGGGGAAGAACGCCTCCGCGATGCGGCCTGGCCATGGGCACGCCTGCGTCAGACGGGGGGGCGGCCCGGCGGCTCCGCCGGACGCACCCTCGATCGCCATCACGTCGAAACGAAGGCTCGCGCAGCCGAGCTTCTTCTACGAACGGGGCGTCAGACGCTGCCGCTGGCAGCGGCGAGGGGCGGGCGCGCCTCGGATCCGTCGGGCCCCGCCTCGAACGCCGTGACGAGCACGACGGGCAGGTCGCTGGGCGACACCGCGATCTCCACCTGCCGCCCCGCGTCAGCGCGCGCCGGTGTGGGGCGTCGCAGCCCCGGTCGGGCCGGCCGCCAGCCCCTCAAAAGTCGGCCGCGGGAGCGTACCGAGTCGGTGAAGCTGCCGGCGCGGCCGGAGGAGTCGAGCGCGTAGTGCGGGCTCTGGTAGTCGAATCGCGGGGATTCCACCGTGATCCTGCCACGCGCCTTCGGCCCCGCTGCAGCCCACTGGTTGCGGCAGAAAAGGAGCCCGCACCGGCAGCGGCGCTCGCGGAGGCCTGGCAAAGGACCGAGTGAGCTACGCCGTCGCCGAAAGAATTTGAAGACGCCCCCATGCCGCTTTGAGCTCGTCTTCTTGTCGGAGCCCAGGGAGCTACGCTCGCCTTGCGCCCCATACAGCTCGACCGATTTGATCTGGCCCGGCCTGAGCGCGGAAGGGAGGCAGGGCGGCGGGGCGGGTAATGCACCTGGAGCGAGAGGACGCCATCGAGGTACGCGAAGCCGAGACGCTCTCCAAGAGCGCGCGCGACGTCCGGCGGCGTGTGCTTGGGGTGGTAGCTGGTGATCTTCGTCGGATCCAGCTCCTCGCCTCGCATACGCAAAATGCCGGCAAGCTAGCGCTTTCTATCCAGTTGCGCCCGTCCCGAGGCGTGGGAACCGAACGGCCGATTCGAGTTGCTCTGACGTGGATGCAGACGAGGCTTGGTGGATGCGCTGGGAGCTCAGAGAGAGGCAAACTAAGCTAGCTGCAAGATGCAAACTGCGCAGTCTGGGAGGTGTGCGCGCGAAAGTTTGGATTGCTGCTCTGAGTGTCGCGGTCCCGACACGATACAATGCTCGCGCTAGCGCTTAGATGCTGCAGCTCGCGAGACTGCTGCTCTGGCATACGGCTGGGCTCGGAAGGCCTGTCTACGCTCAGACGGCACGTCTACCCCGGCGGGCCCCGAAAGCTCAGAAGCCAAAGGCTGAGCGATCTCGAACCGTGACCCCAATTTAACGACCGCGGTAATGTCGAAGGTGGAGCTCAAGTGCGCATCTCCCGCATTTGTGTCATTGCAGCTCTTGGTTCGAGTCGTGCATTCCGCACTTGCGCAGACCCGCGCCGGCGCAGGGGACTGATGTCGAAGCATGGTTCGCGCTGCGCGCGCCTACCGTCCCGAGCTCTCGTTTTCCCGCGCCCTCTCAAAGCGCCGCGCTTGCAATTGGATGCTTCAATTTCCAGTGCGCCGCACTCCCTGACAGCTCTCTACTCCGCAGGCTGCGAGAGAACTTGCGCCCGTACGACGGCCAGCCCGATTTCCTGGAAGGGCCCACGGAGCGCACAAAGAAGGTCATGAGCGAATTCAAGCGACTGTGCGCCTTGCTGGAGATGCTCGTTCTTGCAAATGTTCCACGCTCCGCGCGCAGCTACAAGCTGGAGCTGGAGAAGGGCGTGCTGGACGTGGACGCGAAGACCCCGAGCACCCTCACGAGCCACGGCCCAGGCTACATCATCAAGGGCGAGGAGGTCATTGTCGGCATGCAGACCGACGCCCCCCTCAAGCGTTCGGTGAGCGCCTCGCGCCTGCCGACTTCTCCGCGCGGGCTTTCTGGGCTCACGCGCGACGCGCGCGCAGATCAAGCCGTTCGGCGGCGTCTCAATGGTGAAGAAGGCGTGTGAGTCGTACGGATACAAGCTGGATCCGTCCGTGGAGAAGATCTTCACCGAGTACCGCAAGACCCACAACCAGGGCACGCCAAGCGAGGCGCCCGCTGCGCAACCTGCCGCTTTTGTGAACCCGCGTGCTCAGGCGTGTTTGACATCTACGACGAGGAGATGCGCAAGGCCCGCCACGACCACATCAGTGCGCACAAGCTCCCCGGACAGCTTAAAGGGTCGTCCTGACGCCGCCAGCGCGCAGTCACTGGCCTGCCGGATGCGTACGGTCGCGGGCGCATCATCGGTGCGCGTTTCGTGCGCGCGGCTCGCCTGGGGCGCGCGGCGTTGACGTGGGCGCTGCGCAGGCGACTACCGGCGCATCGCGTTGTACGGCGTGGATCGGCTCATCCAGGAGAAGAACAATGACAAGAAGAAGACCCCCGCCACTACAGAGGAGAACATGCGGACGCGGGAGGAGCTGTCGGAGCAGGTGCGGGCGCTGCAGGACCTGAAGAAGATGGCGCTCTCGCACGGCCCCGAGTACGACATCGGGCGGCCGGCGGCGACGGCGCGGGAGGCGATCCAGTGGACCTACTTCGGCTACCTGGGCGCCATCAAGCAGCAGGACGGCGCCGCGATGAGCTTCGGCCGCCTCGACGGCTTCTTCGACGTCTACATCGGTGCGCGGGGCCGCCCTGCGGCGGCGCTGGGCGGGGCGGCGCTGACGGCGGGCGCGGGGGGTGCAGAGCGGGACCTCGCGGAGGGGCGCATCACGGAGGAGCAGGCGCAGGAGATGATCGACGACCTCGTGATCAAGCTCCGCATGGTCCGCTTCCTCCGCACCCCCGAGTACAACGACCTCTTCGGTCCGCCCGCCCCGCCTCGCCCCGCCCTGCCCCGCCCCGCCCCGGCCGGCGGCCGACGGCTGACGGGCGGGGCGCAGCCGGCGACCCGACGTGGGTGACGATGGTGCTGGCCGGCGCGGACGGCAAGGGCGGGCACTTCGTCTCCCGCACGAGCTTCCGCATCCTGCAGACGCTCTACAACCTGGGGCCCGCCCCGGAGCCGAACCTGACCGTCCTCTGGGCCGAGGGCCTGCCGGAGAACTTCAAACGCTTCTGCGCCCGCGTCTCCATCGACACCTCCTCCATCCAGTACGAGAACGACGGTCCGCCCGCTTCGCACCGCCCTGAGCGCCACCGCCGGCGCTGACGGCGGCGCAGACGTGATGCGGCCGCTGTACGGGACGGACTACGGCATCGCGTGCTGCGTCAGCCCCATGGTGCGCGGGGCGGGGCGGGGCGGGGCAGGGCGGGCGGCCGGCAGCTGACGGGCGGGGCAGGCGATGGGGAAGCAGATGCAGTTCTTCGGGGCGCGCTGCAACCTGGCGAAGCTGCTGCTGTACTCGATCAACCAGGGGGCGGACGAGATGTCGGGCCACCAGGTGGGCCCCAAGTTCGCGCCCCTCAAGGACGGCCCGCTGGACTTCGAGGCCGTCATGAAGAACTTCGACGAGGCGATGGAGTGGCTCGCCGGCCTCTACGTCCGCACCATGAACAGTGCGCCCCGCCGCGCCCCGCCCGCCCCGCCCGCCCGACGCGGCCGACGGGGCGCGCAGCGATCCACTTCTCGCACGACAAGCACTGCTACGAGTCGCTGGAGATGGCGCTGCACGAGACGAACGTGGGGCGCAACATGGCGTTCGGCATCGCCGGCCTCTCGGTGGTGGCGGACTCGCTCTCGGCGATCAAGCACGCCAAGGTGACCCCCGTGCGCAACGACAAGGGCATCGCCACCGCCTTCACCGTCGAGGGCGACTTCCCCAAGTACGGCAACGACGACGACCGCGTCGACTCCATCGCCAAGCAGGCCCGCCCCGCCCCGCCCCGCCACGCCACGCCCCGCCGGCCTTGATGCGCCCCGCGCAGCTCACGAACAGCTTCATCACGAAGCTGCGCAAGCACCCGACGTACCGCAACGCGACGCACACGCTCTCCGTGCTCACCATCACCTCCAACGTCGGTGCGTCCGCCACCGCCTCCGCCGCCGCCGCCGCCGCGGGCAGCCGACGCGCGGGGCGGCAGTGTACGGGAAGAACACCGGCTCGACCCCCGACGGGCGCAAGGCCGGCGAGGCGTTCGCTCCCGGCGCGAGCCCCATGCAGTGCGCCACCGCCCCGCCCTCGGCGCGGCGGCGGCCGACGCCTGGCGCAGCGGGCGGGACGTGTGCGGCGCGCTGGCGTCGCTGAACTCGGTGGCCAAGCTGCGGTTCAGCGACTGCCAGGACGGGATCTCGAACACCTTCTCGGTGGTCAAGTCGGCGCTGGGCAAGGGGGACGAGGACCGGGTGAACAACCTGGTGGGGCTCCTGAACGGCTACTTCGGGCAGCAGGCGCACCACCTCAACGTGAACGTGCTGAACCGGGAGACGCTGCTGGACGCGGTGGAGCACCCGGAGAAGTACCCGAGCCTCACCATCCGCGTCTCGGGCTACGCCGTCAACTTCGTCCGCCTCACGAAGGCCCAGCAGATGGAGGTCATCGCCCGCACCTTCCACGAGAAGCTCGCCTGAGGCCCCAGCCCCGGCCTCTCAGTCTGCCCGCGGCCCCCGAGCAACCGTCGGCGTCGGCGCCATTGCGCATGCTCGTGCATCTCCTTTTGTCCTTGACTTAGTGAAGACTCTCGACTTCAGCCGGATCCGAAGTTCCATGCCCTGTACACAATACAGATCTAGACCGTCGGACTCTAGAGAAACAAATCTAGCTATGGCTCAGACCTAGCCGCAATGCTTGATCACTTTGCGTGAAGTCAACAGCGTCAAGGCCGGCCTCGACCTCAGGGCCTCGCATGCAGATTTGGCAATGCGCGCGGTCTGGCGGCGCCGCGGCGCGCGGCTCGGCAGCGCAGGCGCTCCAGGCCACTACGCGCCGTCGCGCCAGTACCTGACGGCCGGTAACATTAACGATTACTAGTTAGCTGGGGAGAAGGGATGGGCGGGCCGGACCGATCCTTCAGCCAGTACTTTGATCGGATCAAGACCTGCTCCGCGAGCCGCTGGCGCATCAGCGACTGCAACAGGACCGCCGCCTGTTGCGCCCGACGGCGCTGCCGCTGCTCGCGGCGCGCAGAGCGAGCCAGGAGGACCCGAACCGCCGACTGCAGCACCGAAGCTGCCTGGAGCGTCTCGGAGGCGCGCTTACGCGCGAGGGAAGCCCGCGCCAAGCTCTGCAGCTTCACCGCCAGTTCTTCCAAGGCCGAACAGCCGGCTGCGCGTAACATGTGCTAGCCTCTCCCCGATGCGGACGAGTCTGGGCGAGGACGGCGGCGTTTCAACTGGGCACATGGAGCACATAAACTATAGAGCAAATACGAACCAAGTATGATCGAGAGCCGGCTGCTTGACGCTGCACATGCTCCGCCGGCTCGAGGCCGGCTACTCACGCTAAACAGTCACGAGGGACGAGCTCAGGTCAGGTACTCAGGCTCATCCGCGCCGCCCCGCGGCCGGTGGTGGATCGACGTCGATTCGCTTGGCTTAACTTGGCCGACTCGGTAGCCCCCTGTCGGTCTTCCCCCCCATCGCTCCGTCCTCCGATGGCCGAGCCCGAAGCGGAGCCCCTGGCCCCGAGAGCGGACCAGCAGGCAGTCCCGCATCTGCATGTCCTCTGGGGCAAGAAGGACATCAGTAGGAAGGACGTGGCCCGGGAGGAAATTGGGGCCTTCGTGGTCGCAAATCGCTACGTTGTCGACGACTTACGGAAGAATGGTCGCAGCTTCTGGGTTAGCGGTTCCGCCCCGTAGCCACACTCCAGCGCTTGCTGCAGCCCCGTTGAAACTCACTTGCCGCGGCGCAGGTCGGCGTGTTCACCGTTTTCCTGGTGCGCATTCTGCATAATACAGCCTTGGGTTGTTGAGTTACTGGCCCGCGTGCCAAGAGATATCGCATGAGCGCCAAGCGTGCGCATGTGTTGGGGCAGCCTGTGCTTGCAGAAAGGGTGTCTAGTGATCCAACAACGCAGAGACGCATGCTTCGCCTGCCTCTAGCGTCGGCCGCCCTGGCACTGCAAAGCTGACGCTTCAACCGCCGCAGGTCGTGTTCTTCGTGCGTGCTCGCAGGCGGCCCTTGCACCGCGACACGCGGAAGCTCCGAAGAATCGCTGACAAAGCCGCAGATTACGTTCCTGCAGAACGCTATCGCCAAGTCCCCGATTGTGTTCTTCAAGCTGTCGGAGGACGCGGTCGGCGCCACGGACCTCGTCCTGACGCCGCAGCCGCGAGGCGGGAACAGCACGTTCCTTAACGGGACCTACATCTCGGAAGCGCTGGCCGGTGCCCCGCGGGTGATGGGAACGACTCCGCGGTGGGTCATGCTCGCGCAAGCGGTCAACAGGGACAACCACCTCCAAAATGCCTCGGTCATCGCCCTCGTCGTGGACTCCGCAAAGGAATCCGTGCGCTGCCCTGCAGCGCTCCGCGGGCCGAGCGCCTGCGCGACCGCTCCGGCGTGCAGGAGCTGGGCGTGGGGAAGAGTTGGCCCTACCGGCCCCTGGGCGAGCAAGAGACGCACGTTACGGGTTCTGCCCTGCGGTCCCTTGGCGTGACGCCCAACCGTGGCCGCCGCGTACACCTGCAGGCGCGTGTCGGCGTGCCCGCCCAGCGGCGGCGCCTCATGCGGCGCCCAGGTGGACATGCTGAACATCCTTTCCACCTACGGCCCCGCCTCGAACTTCACTCTCGGCAACTCGACGACGACCGCCGTAGGTGCGCCCGCCGGGCGGCGGCCGCCCGCGCCGGCCTCGCTGATGGGGCGGAGCAGTGGAGAGGCTGCTGGAGGGGGCGGGGCTGAACGTGAGCGGGGTCGTGCCGGTGGACATCGGGGACGCGATCCGGCGCTTCGGGCTGCTGGAGGCCTCGCGGGCCGCATTCCCGGAGCCCGTGCGCCTCTCGAACCGGGAGCTGCTGCGCGCCGCGAACCTCTACCCGCCCGGCAACACCACCGTGCTGCTCAACCTGACCGCCCTCACCGCCGGCACCGCCCTCTCCCGCTTCGTCGCCGCCCCCAACGGGACCGCCCCGACCCCCACGCCCCCGCCCCGCCTCCTCCCCCTGCAGCCGCTCCTCCGCGCCGCCGGCCTCAACGTCTCCACGAACGCCAATGTGACAGTGGAGCCGGCGCCGGCCCCGCCGGCCCTCCAGCTTCTCCCCAGCACCACCGCGCTGCCCCTCTCCACCGTGCGCCCGCGGCGGCGGCGGCGCCCGCGGCTCGCCTCGCCGCCCGACGCGCGCGGCAGCTGCTGGATGCGGCTGGGCTGGACCCCGAGGGGTCGACGGCGGTGAACGTGACGGACCTCCTCGCGCGCGCTTCGGGCACCCTACTCGTCAACGCCTCCCAGGCGCGCCCCGCCGGCCCCGCGGCCCGGCGGCGGCGACGGGCTGAGGGGGGCGGCGGGGCGGCAGATCGTGGAGCTGATTGCGCCGGTGGTGCGGCGGGCGCTGAACGTGAGCCTGGAGCACGCTGTGGTGGACGGGGTGGAGAGCCCGTCGGGCAAGTACTCGGGCGCCCTCGGCTCCGTCGCCCTCCTCGAGCTCGACTGGGTGCCCCGCGCCCCGCCCGCCCCCGGCCCCCCGCCCTCACCGCCCCCAGGTCCGCGCCTCGCTCGAGAAGTTCCTCAAGGGCGCCGTCGGCGTCCTCGACCTCACCGCCCTCGACGCCAACTCCACGGGGCCCGCCCTCCTCGCCGCCCCGCTCCAGGCCCGCCCTCTCGCCCCCCCCCCCCCCCCCCCCCCTTCCCCTCCTCGCTGGCGCCGACCGCCCGCCGGCCCCGCAGCGCGCCGTGTACGATCGGCTGCAAGGCGTCGCGTCGGGCTTCGACCTGCGGCAGCGGGCCCTCCTTCAGATCGTCCAGATGAAGTGCGGCGCATGCACCGGGCGGCTGGGCGGGGGGGCGGGCACTGGGCTGACGGGGGTGCGGGGGGCAGCGAGCGGGTGACGACGTACACGAAGAACCAGGCCGGCATGGACGCCGACCTCATCCACTTCACCAACGAGGCGCGCCCCGTCCCCCGCCTTCGCCCCCCTCCCTCGCCCACGCGCCCCGTCGGCGCGCCCCGCCAGGTGGCGCTGCGCATCGGGGTGGACTACGCGGCGGACTACACGCTGCCGGTGGCGCTGACCCTCAAGTCCACCCTCTTCATCCGCCTCTTCCTCGACCAGATCTTCAACGCGGTGACGGCCGTCCTCGTCTTCCTCGGGGCCCTCCTCATCTACGCCCTCCTCCTCTCCGACGTCGAGCACAAGACCTTCGACTACGGCATGCTCAGGCGCGCCCGCCCCGCCAGCCGCCCCCGCTCCGCCAGCCGCCCCCGCTCGAGCCGCCCTGAGGGCCGGGGCGGCGCAGGGCGCTCGGGATGCGGCACCACGTGCTGGTCGAGCTGCTGCTGCTGCAGTCGACGTGGTTCGCCCTCCCCGGCGTCGCCCTCGGCCTCCTCGCCGCCTTCCTCCTCACCATCCCCACCGTCCGGGTCCGCCCCCCCCCCCACCGGCACTGCCCCGCGCCGTCCGCGCCCTCGCGACCGCGCGGCGCCCGGCGCAGGTCATCGAGAACGTCTTCTCCTACTCCATCCCCTTCAAGTGCGCGCGGGGCCGGCGGGGCGGCCGGGGCGGCGGGGCCGACGTGGGCGCAGCCTGGAGCAGCCGGCGGTGACGTACGGCGTGGTGCTGGGCCTGCTGATGCCCCTGCTCGCCAACGTGGGGCCCATCCGCCGCGCCCTCTCCCGCACCCTCCGCGACGCCCTCGACATCTACCACCAGTCCTTCTCCGAGGCGCGGGGCGCCCCCTTGGCGTCTGCCCCTCGCCTCGCCGGCTGAGGCGGGGGTCGGCAGGTGACGGTGCGCATGATGCGGCTGGAGGAGCTCGGCCTCTCCCTGCTGCAGACCGCCGTCGCCGTCCTCCTCATCGTCATCGGGTGCGCCCCCCCCCCCCCCCCCCCCCCCCCCCCCGGCGGCGCCTCGCTGGGGAGCGGCGGGACCGACCGGACGGGCAGGTTTGTGGTGTACTACCTCATCCCGTACGCGTTCACATTCGGGGACCTGCCCCTCTTCTTCACCCTCCTCATCTTCATCCTCCTCGGCATGCTCGCCGGCCTCGCCATGGCCAGGCGCGCGCCGCCCCCGCCCGCCGCGCCGCCCCGTCCCCGCCGAGCTGCCCCGCAGCCTCGCCGTGCAGCCGCGGCTGGAGCGCCTCGTGCTGCTCTGCATCCTCTGGGGCCCCGAGCGCCGCTTCGGCACCCTCGTCCGCAAGAACCTCGCTGCCCACCGGTGCCCCGCCCCCGGCGCCGCCCCCGCCCCGCGACCCGCCCCGGGGCCGATTGCCGACGGGCTCGGCGGGCTGCAGGAACCGGTCGACGAAGACGGCGGCGATGTTCACGGTGTCGATCGCGTTCATCGTCTTCGCGGGGGCGATGTTCTCGCTGCAGAGCGCCTCGTTCGGGGAGAACATCCGGGCCCTCGTCGGGGCGGACATCTCGGTGCAGGCCCTCAAGGCGGGGCCCGGGGCCGACCTCAACGAGACCGCCCTCGACGGCCTCCTGCGCGCCGAGGCCGCCCGCGCCGGCGGCCCCGTCGCCGCCTGGACCTGGCTCACCCAGGACATGTCCGACCTGCCCCTCGTCGACGCCGTGCGCCCCCGCCCCCTCCCGCCCGCCGCCTCCCGCCGCCGGGGGCGCCCGAGACGGGGCGGGCAGGTGTACGTGTCGAGCCTGGCGGGGACGCCGGAGCTGCGGACGGGGCTCGTCGGCCTGCAGGCGACCTTCCTGGACGCCGCCTACCCGCGCTACTTCGTCCCCGCCTCCACCGTGCCGGGCCCGTACCGCACGGTCGAGGGCGTGCTCGACGTCCCGGGCTCCCTCTCCACGAGCCCCACCGTCTACTCCGCCGCCGACATCCCCCCCTCCCCCATCGCCGGCGTCCGCTCCGGCGTCCCCGCCGCCGACACCAAGGCGGGCGCCGCGCCCCTCGCCCCTTCCCGCTGCTGGGGCGCGAGCGGGGGCGCAGAAAGCGTACGGGAGCGTGACGGACGCGATCGTGATGGAGGGGGTGCGGCCCGAGATCGGGGCCTCCTCGGCCACCTTCCTCAAGCTCAAGCTCGAGGGCGCCGCCGAGGCCGACGGCCTCGTCGGCTCCTGGCTCGCCACCGCCCGCTGCTTCGCCCGCAAGGCCCGCCCCCGCACCCTCGCCCGCCCGCCCCGCGCGAGCGCCACCGCGCAGGTCCCGGGCTTCTTCTTCACTTCGTACCGCACCCTCGCCCGCACCGCCTCCACCGTGCCGCCCCGCCCCGCCCCCGCCCCCGCACCGCACGCGCAGCCTCCGTGGGGTGTGACGCGGCGCCGCGCCGGCAGGTTCTGATCTCCGAGGAGCGCTACACGGCAATGCTGCTTGAGATCTACGAGGCGCGCCCCGCCCGCCCCGCCCGCCTCGCGGGGCGCCCTCCGAGCGGCGCGCAGGCGGCCTTCTCGGAGAACCGGACGGAGAGCGTGAAGCGGCTGCCCGAGGGGCGCGCCCCCAAGGGCGCCCTCCTCGTCCGCCTGCGCCCCGGGGCCACCGCCGGCGACCGCGACGGCCTCATCAACGCCATCAAGGCCCGCCCCGCCGCGCCCCGCCCCGCCCGCCCCGCCCAGGCGCGGCGGCGCGTCGCGAGGGGCGGGGCGGGGCGGCAGGTGCTGGTGCCGTCGGAGGTGGGGACGGTGACGGACACGACGGGCACCGTCGACTCCACCAAGACGGCCTCCGACCTCATGCTGGTGCCCGCCCCGCGCCGGCGCCACCCGCCTCGGGGCCCTGGGGCGACGGCGCGGGGCCGGCGGCAGGTCTTCTTCAACGTGGTGGCGGTCATCACGATCACGCTCTGCTTCTTCATCCTCTGGCTCTCCTTCACCGCCAACGTCCGCGAGAACTCCTGGCAGCTCGGCGCGCCCCCGCCCCTCGACGACTCCTCTCCCGCTGACGCCGGCGGGGCGCGGGGCGCGCAGGCGTGCTGCGGGCGGTGGGCGTGACGGCGGGGCAGGTGGCGCGCGTCTTCGTGTACGAGGCGGTGTGCGTGGTGGTGGCGTGCGTGGCGTCGGGGACGGCGGTCGGCCTCCTCGTCGCCGTCACCCTGACCCTCCAGTTCGGCCTCTTCACCGAGCTGCCCCTCGCCTTCGACTTCCCGGGGGCCCTCTTCGCCCTCGTCGTCCTCCTCTCCCTCGCCGCCGCCCTCCTCGGCTCCTGGCTCGCCACCCGCAAGTTCACCGCCATGGAGATCACCCGCGCCATGCGCGGCTGAGAGCCGCCCGCCCCCGCCCCACACCCGCGAATTCAAACCCGCCCCGCCCGCCTTGCCCGAACCGAACGCGCGCCCGGTCCGCCCTTCCGATCGTGGCGTGCCCGCACTAGTACCCGCTGCGTCGCCCTTCCGATTCCGATTCTAGTAGATCGAGTACAGTACATGGGAGCCTCTTCACACGTATACGTAACCTAGCAGAATCATGAACATGACATGAGCGCTTGAACCAACACCGCTGCGCTTGAACCAACACCGCTTCGAGATGTGCACGGCTCCGGCGCAGAACGTCGACGTGGCGCCGCGGCGGCGGACGGTGCAGAGGGGCGCCAGGCCAGGGATCGTGTGGACCTGCGCGCGGGGCGCGATATCGATTCGCGCGGGGTTCGAATTTAGACAGGAAAGGCAGGAGTTGAAGGGCGCGCACCGCCGCGGAGCGCGACCTGCTGCAGGCGCCCGTCTACATCTTCCGTAGGGTTCTTGGTCGGGTTGCTGCTGGCATCGTGAGGGCACAAGCGGTCCGCGGGTGTGAACGTGTCGCTCGATCCGAAGAGCGTGGGAGCGACATCCCGCGGCCGGCGCCCCAGCTCAGTCTGGAACTCCGCGCAGGGCCAGCTCCCAGTGCTTCCAATACCTGCACCACTGCATCGCATAGGGACATTTGCATTCACGCTACAGCGGCTGGCTCGCCTGCGGTACGATCGGCGCGCGAGGGACGGCAGCCGCGTAGCCGCGGTAGGAGCTGTGACGCCGAAGTCGCGCTTGATTGCATGCCTCCAAACGAGGTCCTCCCTGCGAAGCCCCCAGGGGAGCGAGTAAAGAGGCCCCGAACGACCAGGGCATGCACAGAGCGCGGAGGGGGGCCTCCAGGCCGCGTGTACGCGCACGAGCAGCACGCGTGGAGCCTCTTGCAGGTCCGCATCATCGATAGGAGGTCCCAACCGCTGCAAAAGCTCAGGATGATCCGAAGAACGTCGTCGCTGACGCTGCAGAGCCCCGGGGAAGACATCAGGCAGGGCGCGGGTATGAGTTGTGTGCGACGGAGTATTGCACCAGTACCCCAGAATGTTTTTCGACAGGGTACAGAAACTTCGAGCAAACGGAACATCGGGCCCCCGTACCAGCCACCTGTGCGGGTGATCCGCAAGGCTGCGATCAAGGCTGGTGATTCGCGATGTCTTGGATCATCGGTGGCCTCGCGCGCTGGCTGGGAGGCCAGCACGACGCAAATTCGCATGTGCCCTCCCCGCAGGCGAGCTCGTCGGCCGATGAGAATTCTCCCCGCAACGCTGTGCCCACCCCGCTGCCTTTGGGCCTGCCTTCTCCTCGAAGGCTCTCGTGGACTGGCGCCGACAAGCCATCTCCTGCGCCGCCCCTCGCCGCATCCTCAGTGCTGGCGCAGCCGCAGCAGCTCCCAGCACATCACCCGCAGCATCCGGCGCTCTCGGAGCGGCGCCGGCTCGTTATCGGGGCCAGCGGCTCGGACGTAACACGGCCACCGCCGGGCTCAGCGGGCCGCCCCACGCGCTTCGTGCCGGCACCGGCGCTTTCGCTCAGCACGAAGCCGGCGGATATCGAGAAGATCCTCTCCGCCTCGCGTCAGACGTGCGCGCTCCTCGCGCGATCGTGCGCCGCCGTAACGCGCTGCCCGCGCGCAGGCCGGCCGGCCCGTCGTCGGCTGTGAGCCGCAAGCGGAAGGACTCGAGCGGGCACTACGTCGGCGAGACGCCGCGCGTGCGGTTCGCTGACGAGCACGCCGCGCACCCGGCGAGGCGCGCTCGCCCCGACGCCCCCGAGGTCGCCCTGCCGCCGGCCGCCCGCTTCCAAGGACAGGTGCGCTGCATCGGCGCCGCTTTTTGAAGGGGGCCGACGCGCGCGCAGGCGATCGCGTCGGTGGCGCTGCAGAGCCCCGCGACCGCCTTCGACCGCAAGCGGCGGGACCGGCCGGACGGGGCGCCGCCGCCAGGCAAGCACGCGCGCACGGGCCCCGCGCCCATGCACCGCCGCCTTCTTGCTTTCCTCTCCTCCCTCCCCGCCGAGCCGCCCGCCGCGACCGCCTCCTCCTCCGCCGCCCAGTCCGCGCCCGCCCGCGCCGCCGTCCCGCCGGCCGCCGCCTCCTCGTCCTTCTCCGCCATTCTTCCTTTCTCAGGCTCCTCCGCGGGCACACCCCTCTCTTCCTACGGCCTCCGCTCGGCAGGCGACGCTTCTGCCGGCGCCGCCCGCCGCCTCCGCCCCGCCCTCACCGCCGGCGCCCGCCAGGGCACGCGCGCGGTAAGATCGGCCCCTAATCGATCAAGAAGAATCGCATCTGACCGCCGCCGCAGGCGCCGCCCCTCCGCGGGTGGCTTCTCGCACGCGGCGCCGCCGAGCGCGGGCCGTCGGCCTCGCCCCTCCGCCCGTCGGCGTCTGCTGCCACCGCCTCCGCCCCCTCCGGTGCGCGCCCTTTGCGATCTCCGGGCGCACACATTCCCCGTCTGACCGCCCCGCGCAGCGCCCGCCGACGACCCCACCGGGTCGGCGCCGGCCGCGCCCACCGGCCCCGTCGCTGGTACGCGCTCGCCTACATTCGAGTCATTCGCCGCCCCTCCGCCGCTTACCCTGATCTCGCAGCGGCCCCGGCGGCCGCCGGCTCCTCGGGCGGATTCGTCTTCACGCCTGCTGCTGCCCCGGCCGCCGCCTCTACCGCCGCCATCGGCCCCTCCGCCTCGGCCGCCTCCACTGCATCGCCAGCTGCGGCGCAGGCGGCCGAGGCCGCAGCAGCCGATAAGGGCGTCGGCGTCGCGGCCGCCGCGGCCTTCGGGAAGGCCCCCGAAGGTGCACCGAAGCCAGCCGCCGCCTTCTCCTTCTCCGCCGAGCCCGCCAAGCCGGCCGATGCGCCGGCCGACGCGGCTGGCGCGGGAGCGGCCAAGCCGGCCGGCGGCGTCGCGGCGCCGCCCTTCTCGTTCAGCGTCCCGCGGCCCCCGCTGCGGAGGCGAAGCCTGCGGGGGACGCCGCTGCTCCCAGGCCGGCGGCCGCCGCAGCGGCACCGGCGGCCCCCACCGCCGCCCCGGGTTTGTCGTTCGGCGCAGTGCCCTTCGCGCCTGCCGCCACTGCGCCCGCCGCCGAGGCTCTCAAGCCGGAGGCGTCGCCGTTGAGCTTCGGAGCTGCGCCGGCAGCTCCCTCCGGCGAAGCAAAGCCGGCGGCGCCCGCCCCGTCTTTCTCTTTTGGCGCCACCCCCGCAGCCGCCTCGTCCGCCGCGCCGCCAGCCGCCGAGGCTGTGAAGCCGGCGGCCGCCCCGGCCTTTGCTTTCGGCGCAGCGGCCGCGCCCTCGGCAGCGACCGGCGACGCGCCGAAGCCGGCGGCGTCGGCCTTCGCTTTCGGCGGCGCCCCGGCCGCTCCCGATGCCTCCAAGCCGGCCGCCGCGGCCGCGGCCCCGGCCTTTGCCTTGGGCGCAGCCGCGCCGGGGCCGGCGGGGGAGCGAGCACGACGGCCGCCACGCCGTCTGCCGCCCCAGCTGCCGCCCCGGCTTTTAGCTTCGGCGCCGCCGCGCCCGTTGGCGCCGCCTCCCCTGCCCCTGCCTTCTCCTTCGCGCCGAGCGCGGTGCCTGCGGCAGATGCGAGCAAACCAGCGGCCCCTGCCGCTGCATTCGGCGCTCCTGCCTCCTCAGCTGCTTCTGCCGCGCCGGCGGCGGGCTCCGCCCCCGCCTTCGCGTTCGGCGGCGGGGCCGCCGCCGCCGCCGCCACCTCTGCCGCCCCCGCGTTCACCTTCGGCGGTGCCCCCGCCGCTGCAGCCCCCGCCGCCCCTGCCGCGCCCTCTCCCACCCCCGCCTTCTCCTTCGGCGCCGCCCCCGCCGCCGCGCCGGCCCTCGCGGGGGCCCAGCCTTCTCGTTCGGAGCCCCGCAACCGGCCGCCCCCGTCGCCTCGGCCGCCCCCTCCTTTTCCTTCGGGGCGGCCCCCGCGGCGGCCCCCGCGCAGGCGGCACAACCGGCCGCGCCGGCCTTCGCCTTCGGAGGCGCAAAGACATCAGCCCCGTCCCCCGCAGGCGCCGCTCCCTTCGCTTTTGGCGCCCCTGCCACGCAGCCGGCCCCCTCGCAAGCCGCCCCGGCCTTCGGGGGCTTCGGCGGGGCCGCAGCACCGGCGGCCGCGCCGGCCCCCGCCTTCAGCTTCGGGGCGCCGCAGCAGTCACAGCCTGGTGCGCCCGCCTTCGGGCAGCAGCAGCAGCCGGCGGCTGGCGGCGCGGGGTTCGCCTTCGGGGCGCCGCAGCAGCAGCCGCAGACCTCGGCCGCCCCCGCATTCGCGTTCGGTGCGCCCCAGCAGCCGCCGCAGCAGCAGCCGGCGTTCGGGTTCGGGGGGGCCCCTCAGGCGGGGCCCTCGTTCGGAGCACCGCAGCAGCCGCAGCAGCAGCCCGCCTTCGGCTTCGGGGGCGGCGGCGCAGCACAGGCAGCGCCCCAGCAGGCCGGCGGCTTCTCGCTGGGGGCGGCGCAGGCGCCCCGCCGCATCGTGAGCGCCCGCCGCCCCACCGGTAGGAAGTAGCCGCATAGGACGCCTGCATTACGCCTGCATTATGCCTATGTGTCTCGCAAAATTGGAACACAAACGCTAGCCACGAAATGACCTACTGACCAATACCCTAGCGTACCGTAATGCCCTCTCAGAGTTCTCATATTGCAATTGCATGCGATGATAAGTATTCTGCTGGTACTACGGTAATTGCAAGAAACTTGAAACAACATTCAGATCATGATCACGGACATTCGGGCCCGCATGCGCACCTTATCCGATGATCCGCTCGCGCCCACATGTACTATATCATAGTATCCGCGGGCCGCTTACTTGCTTCGTCCCGCCCCCGTCCGACGGTCCCATGACCTCCGCTCCTAGGCCTTTCCCTCCCGAGTCCTCCGACCTCCGGCCCCTCCATCGACTTTCTGAGCCCACGGCCGGCGGCTCGACCAGGCGCTCCGGATCCGGACGAGGCCGTGCCGGCGACACGACGGGCGGCCCGGCGGTATGCGTACTTTAGCGTGTACAGAGTGGTTTATAATTAGACTATAGAGTGCCTTCCTGGAGGCTGCAGCTTGGGGGGGTATAGAGGGGGGGGGGGGGGGATCCCGATAATTCTAGGGGGAACGCGCCGGCGCGGCTTCGATTTGTCATGCGCATGCATGCTCTACATCGCTCACGAGCTCGCGCGCACATACGTACATCTCATATTTCAAGCAGCTCCTATCTGATATTCAATGATTAAATGGCAGAGGAGCCCCGCGACGTACAGCGGGTTACGCGGGGATGAACGTGCCGTGGAAGCCTGCCGGAGCGACGACCGTCAGGGGGCGGGGGGGCGAGAAGGGGGGCGGGCGGGCGGGCCGGGGCGCACCGTAGGGGACGCGCTGGGGCAGGATGACGCGGGCGAGGGGCTCGCGGGAGGGCTCCCGCGCGTCCGCCACGCGCAGCTCCGACACTCCGCTCCCCTCGTCGTGCACGTAGTTCACCTGCCGGCCCCCGTCCTCCCCCAGGCCCCGCCCGCGCCCGCCCCTCGGCAGGCCTGCGAGGGCAGCGCACCAGGTACCCGTCGTCCTCGCCCGCGGGGTTCCTGCGGGGCACGAACACTGCCTGGGAGGAGGAGGCGGGGTGGGGTGGGGGGGCGGGGTGGGGGGCGGGGTGGGGGGGGGGGGGGGGGCGGGGTCGACCGGCGGGGGGCGGGCGTCAGGGGCGCGGGTACGGCGAGCCTCGTGTGTCAAGACGCGGACCTCGCCGCCGAATGTGGAAGGCCCGAAGCTCCCCGCTACCGTCTCTCCCGTTCGCAGGTCGTGCTTCAGGTACCCGTCCCACTTGGGGCCCCCTGGGACCGGATCAGGGGGAAGGAAGAGTGAAAGCGAAAGCAGGCAGGGGGCAGGGGCACCGGGGGCAGTGCGGACGCTCCACATATAGCGCGTGTTCTGCATCGCCAGGGCGCCGTTGATCTGGTGACGGGGCGTCAGCGGGGAGGGGAGGGGAGGGGTGGGGTGGGGAGGGGGGGGGGTGGTGGGGGGGGGGGTGGGGGGGGGGGGGGGGGGGGGCGGGAGGCGCGCCTGGGGGAACTCCATGGCGTGCTCGCAGAGGGGCCCCTCGCTCGTCCGCCCCGTCGCCAGGTCGAACTCCCAGCGCCACAGGATCCCTGCCCGCCCCGCCCCTCGGCGGCGGCCGGCGGCGAGGGGGAGCGGCGGCGAGGGGAGCGGGGGCGGCGAGGTGGCCCCCGGGCGCACCGCGCTGCTCGAGGAGGAGGAGAGCGGGGAGGGGTGAGGGAGGCAGCGAGGGGGCCGGGGCGGGAGGGCGGGCGCGAGGCGGCGGGGCGGGCCTGCTCGAGGTTGTAGAGGTCCATGGACTCGTCGAAGCGGCAGCCGACGAGCACCACGCGCCCGCCCTCCTCCCACGCGTTGCCGCTGTGCCACACGTGGCACCCGCTCGCCTGCCCCCGCCGTCGCCCGGCGAGACAAGGACGCGGACGGCGCGGGGGGCGGGAGCCGTGCCTCGAACCAGCGGATCTGCGACTGCGACGTGGCGAAGCGCGGCATGATGCCGAATCTGCAGCGGGCGGTGAGACGCAACGGGAGAAGGCGGAGAGGGTGCGGGCGGCCGCGCCGGGAGGGCCGCCCGTGATCCCAGCCAATGGGGCTTCGCCCCGACAGGACGCGCTCGGGCCGAATGTTGAACGGCTGCCGGGACGCAGATGTGAGGGTGGCGCTGGGCGCGGGGCGAGGCTGGGAAGCACGAGGTCGAAGATGATGGTGTGGGAGGGGGTGGCGGCGGTGTCGTGCATGAGGGGGCACGCCGGCAGGTCGATCGCCAGCTCGTGGATCTTCTTGCCCTGCCCCCCGTGCGCGACGTCTGCAGGCTGCGCCGGCGAGCGCGGGGGCGGCGGCGAGGGTGCACCCCGGGGGAGAAGACGGCGTAGCGGATGTGGGGCCTCGACTGCGGCTGCGGGGGCGGAGGGGGCGTCAGGGCGCCGCGTCCCCCCGGGCCCCGGGGTACGGTGGGGCGGGCGCGCGTTGTAGCCGAAGGTGATGAGCTCGCCCGTGCGCGGGTCCAGCTTCGGGTGCGCTGTGAAGGGTCTGCGGCGCGCGGCGTCGGGTGCGAATCGCGGGGGCGCGGCCGGCGGGAGAAGGGGGCAGGCGGGCGCACCCCGTCCACTGCCCGTCAAAAGTGTAGACGCCCAGGGTCTCCATCGTCTCGGCGTCCACCTGCGCCCGGCCGCTTCGGGGGGCGCGGGGCGCGGGGCGGGGCGGCTGGGCGGGCCTGGACGGGGGGCTCGTCCTCTGCGAGGGCGAGAAGGCGCCCCCCGAAGCGCAGCACGGAGGTGTTCCCGGGCTGCTTCGCCGGAAGCCCCGTCCGCACCGCGTTGCTCACCTGCCGCAGGCGCCGGCGGTGGGCGGCGGGGCGCGCCGGCATGGGGGGCGGGGGGGGGGGGGGGGGACGACGGGGGGCACGGTGTTCGCGAGGAAGGTGAGGCCGCCGGCCGCGAGCACGTATTTGAAGAGCGGCCTCCCTGGGGCCCCCGTGCTCTAACCCTCAGCGCTCTCTCCCCGCGCCCCAGAGGAGGCTCGCGCGGGGTCGTTGCGGGGCGGACCGGCGCGGGACTCCATCTCGAAGGACGGCGTGCGGACGAACCGGTTCCGATAGCTCGCCTTGCCACTGCGCAGCGTCGTCGCGTGCAGCATTCCGTCCCCCTCGAACCAGTGCAGCGGCCGCCCGATGGACTCCGGCGGGAAGCGCGCGTTCGCCCCGTTTCTGAGCTTGTAGACTGAGCTTGCAATTGCTCGCGCTGCAGCTGAGCGGCGCGGCGGAAACGGCAGCCTTGACCGCTATCTGCTGAGCGCGAGGGTTCTGACCTTACATACGTCCCGTTCAGATCCTCGGGGAGCTCGCCGATCACCCGCAGGCCTTTCGCCGCGACCTCGTCCTCGACCTGCGGGACGGTGAAAGTTAACTGTTAGCGCGCGCGGACCGCCTCCAGTTTACGAGTTTGAAGAAAATACCGGTTTGAAGTTACCAGAGAGGTATCTGCGTCAGTTCGAGCGCGCGTATGAGCCGGAAGCTCAAACACACACGCGGCGCACGTGGCCACAACAAACCGGTCGGGTTCTGCTACGGGTCAGGCGGAATCGGTGAGCGCGAGGAGAGCTCTTTCCGTACCACTGACTGGAGTAGCGCCGGACGCCACGGCGGCGGTCGGGCCCGGAGCCGTCGCGGCACCGCGCCTCGGCGACGGTGCCTGCACCAGACTCCATCGCAGGCTTGTTCTACGCGCAGCGGAGATCCCCGTGGAGATCCCGGAGACGAACGCCGTCATCTTTCCCCGGGTACAGCCTCCTCACGAAGAGGTCGCGGCTCGGCCAGCTGCTTCGAAGTCGGCCAAAATGCTTGCCGCGGACAAGCAGGCGTTGGAGTCGTCGCTGAAGAAGAGCTCGCTCCAGATCCGGGAGCGCGAGCTCAACTTCTTCACCTCCAACTTTTCTGCGCTGGCAACGCAAGCAGCTCTGCTCGCTGGCTTCTCCTACACAGGGTAACGATCCACTCCCCCGCCTCGCGGCTCCTACCTGACTGCCGTCCGCCCCGGCGTCCTCTCCTCCCCGCAGCCTTCAGATTGAGTGCGTCTACGCTAAGATTTCGAAACAGCCGCGCCGCTGACGCCGCCGCAGCTTCCCGGACCTCGACGCCCGCATGATGCTCCTCCGGGCTCTATACTACTTCATCAGCACGATGTCTATGGGTCTCAACCTGCTGACGGTGTGTAACGCTACGTTCTGCAACATGTTCGGCCCCGGCTTGGCCCTCCGCGGCCCCGATGGCTCGATGGTGCGCACCGCTGGCGGGCCCGGTCATTCAGACAGCGCCGCAGCGGCGGCTTGTTCCGTTCGCCCTCGCAATCTGAACTCGGGTTTTACCAGCACCGCGCTGTGGACGGCATGAACTACGAGCGCAACTGGACTTTCAAGTTCTTCTGCGCTGGCATGGTTAGCTTCCACATCTCAGGTGCGCTCCCCCCCCGCGGGGCGTGTGCGCCGGCGCTTGCTGCGGCTGACAGGCGGCGGCAGGCATTTCGCTGGCGTGGCTCAAATTCCAGTGGCCGGAAGCGACGATCGTGTCGCTGGCGCTTCTCATCTTCCTCTACGCGTTCTTCCACTATGGCAAGCGCATCCACCAGCGCTTCGAGATCCCCGACCAGCTGTCCGCCCCTCGCTCTTCCCCGCACCGCCCCGCCCTCCGCCCCGCCCGCCGACCGCCGCCGCCTAGGCTCGTGACCGGACAAGTGAACCTGGGCGGCTTCAACCCGGAGATCGCCACCGCATCCGTCTGCGTCGGCTGCCGCGGCGCGCTCCTCCCCGGCCAAAAGTTTTGCATGAACGTGCGCACCCGGCTCCGGCCCCGGCCCGGCCGCGCCTTGTCGCCCCGTGCTCACGCCGCTCCCCTGCAGTGCGGCACCTCCGCCCCCGGCGCCGCGGTGCGCGAATGGCCCGGCCAGGGCGCACGATGACCGCCGGCGTGCCGCGCATGACGCCGTCCGCCCGCAGCAAGAGGTTTCCCTCACGCCGGTGTGCCCGAGCTGCCGGAACGCCGTGCCCCCGGGGTCCCGCTGGTGCGGCAACTGCGGCACCGACATCCTCGGCGCCAAGCCGGGCGCCGCCCCCGCCGGCGGCCCGGGAGTCCCCGTCTCCGCCCAGTCCGGTGCGCGCCCGTCAGCTCCTCGCGGTGCCCCTCGCAACCCTCACGCTGCACCTCCCCGCAGTGTACTCGACTGGCGAGGCGAGCTCGATGCGGGAGGGCAGCGCTTACGTGCGCTCCCGAGAGTATGGCCCGTCGAACCCCTCCGGCGGCGCCTCTGACTCGGACGGCTCGTTCTGGCCCTTCCGCCGGTGACGTGCCAGCGCAAGCTCCCGGGGGAGGCGGGGGGAGGGGGTGCCGCCGCGTTCCGTGTCGCCCCTCCTGCACGCGAGTCCGGCCCGGTTCTTAGGCCCCTGCACAGATGTTTCTTAGGCCCATTTTACTCACATGCAACCGAACGTGGTATGTAGTCGCAACAAGACAATAGCCGAAGCTGACAGCCGACGCTCGCCGTCGAAGTTCAGAGGAGATAAGCACGTGCAGTGTACATGTACATGTACATGTGGGGCCGGCCTGCAGCCGGGCCCGGTCCCCTGCCTCCACGAAGTGCTCATCGGAGGGGTACGCGTATGATGTGAGGGGGTACAAGTTGCGGAACAATATAAATATATTAATTACGCTCATGGCCAACGTGCACGCGCGCGCGCATGATCAAGGCTCATGATCAAGCTGGGCCCGCGAGCAGTCAGTCAGTCAGGCAGTCAGGCCAGCCGAAGGGGCGCTACTTTTTGGTTCACCAATTCAAACACCGTTGTCGGTTCAGGTTTGAATAAATACGCCCGGCCCCGGGGCCCCACAGTGCTGGATTGCCGGTAATTCCGAAGTTCACCAAAAAACTAGTACGGTTCGCCGACGGTACGTGGAGAGAGACTATTTATTGATGCTTTTTATATTTGAAAGACTTCCCGGTACGAAAGGCAAACCCCCTGCTTATAACAAAGTGCAGAAAAAATAGATAAAGCAGGCGATTGCGCATGCAAGACCTATACATAATCAAGAGGGATCACTGAAAAGAACACGATGGTAAGAACGCAAAGGTTTATTGCAAGGGGGGTCGAAAGCTTTTCTCCCCCCTTGCTACCCGGCCCGTCGGATTATGCATGTCTGTCACGCTGTCCAAGTCGGCCAGTTCGCATGATTAAGATGGCAAAAATTTTTTACTGGATCTGTGTTGCGCCTCGCGCCCTTGCGCCGGCGATCATGCAAGCGCGCCACAACCCCGGCATGACGTCAGCAGACTGTCGGCCGCGGGCTTACTCAGTGTGAGAAACTGCCACGCAATGCATATAGCAGGCCCAGGCACGTTCGCTTACCAGCGGACGACGGATTACCGCTGCTGCAGCTGGCGGGCGCGCGCGGGTTCGTGTTCGCCAGAAACCCATGCGCGCTAGCTGCGAATCTGAACCCGCCCGCGCCCGCCCGGATAGCGAGGGCTCTATGCAGGCAGCCGGCAACAAGAACATCGGCTGGCAATTTTATCGGGAGCGCGCCGGGCGGGGCGCGCGCAGGCGCGCTGGACGGCGGCGCGGATGCGCAAGGCCGGAGACGCGGCGGGCGGCGGAGCGCGAGGGGCGCGGCATGGGTCTCCGGCCCGAGGCGGGATACGCGCGCTGGCAGCGTGCAGCACCGCGGCGGCGGGCGGCGGCTATGCGAGCAGGGCCTTTTTTCCACTTAATTTTCGATTTCGATTTTCCTGGCGACCGGCCCCAGGCCCAGGCAACTGCCGTCTCTGTTTATTTATGTCGTCCCAGGCAACTGCCATCTCTAGTTAAGGTGTTTATTAAAATGGTAATATCGTCACATAAGTACGTAAAGAAACACCGGTACAAAAGCTCCGTTTTTGCTATTTGCATTACTAAGATTGTCTTGCATGGCACATTCTACTTGGAGACACCATCTCGGTCGAAGCAAATGTTCGAATCGAAGAAGTTTTGCAATACATTTTGACAGGCTCGGAGTTTTGTTGTGTCAAAGCCCCTGATGGCGCCGGAGGCCCAGGACTGGTTTCGAAGGCCCTGCCCCCCATGAGGGCCCCCCGAGCGCAGGTCGTCACGACGTGCCCGCGGAAGCAGCCGTCGTGTTCCTTCCCCGGGCCGACACCACGCATGTCCGGCGGAAGCTGCGCAGCACCTTGCGCATGTCCGGCGGAGTTGCGGGGGGATCCTCGTGAGCCTTCGCCCGCAGCCTCCCCGACACTTCTTTTGCCTCCCCCTCTCTCCCTCGGGAGACGAGGGCGGCGCCCCTCGTTCGAGACTGCCACTGCAGCCGGTCCAATGGACTTCAAGGAGGACACGTCCCGCCTCGCGCCGCCCTCTGACACGCCGCCGCCCCCAACAGGTCCTTCGGTATGGGCGGCGGCCAGTGTTTCCACCAGGCCGCCGCCGCCAACGCCGTCGTCCAGACCTTCGGCAAGGTCCGCCCGCCCCCCCCCGCCCCGCCCGGCGCTCCCGCCCTGAGGCGGGGCGGGCGGGGGCAGACGCTGCGGTCGGACGCGGTGGTCTCGGTGGACGTGGCGCCCGCGCCGGCGGCGCTGAACGCGCGGCCGCCGCCGGCCGGCGGGGCGCGGCCGGATCCGCACGCCGCAACTCTGCCCCCGTGGCGCCCTTGCATGTCCTCGTCCTGATTTCGTTATTGGCGCCCTCGAAGGTCCTCGCAGGCGGCCCCGCCTCGTTGGACTCGCTCGTGGGGCGGCCAAGCCCTTCGCCAGCGGCAAAGTAGTCATATATTACCCGCCCAGCCACACTCCGGACTCGCGCCTCATCCCAGTCTTGACCAAAGCGCGCACCCCCGGGGCCCCCCCCTCCCCCCTGCGCCACAGCCCTCTCCGTCCTTTTTCAACACAATCATATCGCGCATCTCCCTGCAACATATTCAGGATTTGGAGCAGAACCGGCTCCTCTGTAGACGAATGTGATGTTCAAATTAACCCCTCACTTTCTGAAGCGTTTCATGAGCTTCGACGGCCATCCGTGGGTGCTATCCGGGGTACTATCCGTGCCCACAGAGTACTGGTACTTTCCGTGCCCACTGTGGATTGAATTTTGAATCTGCTAGCGTGGCCACTATCCCTGCCCTGTGGAGGTGCCGAATCTGATGAACTTGCGAGCATCTAGCGGCGCTAGAGAGTGTGAACAGGGGGGCCTGCCTCGCGAAGGGGACGGCGGCAAGGCCGCGAGTCGTGGCTCTAAGGGGAGGCTACGGATCGCTCAAAACCACTTTCGAAGCCTGTTTGTCGAGCAGAGCACTGTAGGCTGCGAGTCTTAGGAGCCAGAAAATCAAGCGAGAGAGGCTGGTGGGTGAGGCTCGTGATGATGAAAACTCGGGCCTCCAGCTACCACTGCATCCCACCTTCCCGCCGTCAGCGACGAAGCAGCAGGACGCTTGTCCCACCTTCAGAGGCTCTAACGCCTCCAGCGTGAGGGCATCGAAGATTGCGGCGCAGTGACGGTCCATGGCGATGACGGCCCTTACCTTCAACCAAGGCTTATATAATACTTCTTTCAGCTGCATTCCAGCACGAGCCGCGAGGGTGTGGGTGAGGCTCGCCGCGATCGCTGTACCGCGCCCTCGCCGCCCACATCGCCCCGCCCAGTCGATGCGCGCCCGCGACTGCCAGTCCTGCGTCGCCGAGGCGCGCCCCGGCCCGGCCCCCGCGCTGCGCCCGGCGCTGATGGGGGGCGGGGCGGGCAGCGGCTGGAGTCGCTGCTGCAGACGTACATCGAGCCTCTGGGGGAGGCCAAGCGCAAGGCGCTCTTCTCCGAGGACTCCAAGATCGCCGACCGCCCCGAGTTCCTCGTCCGCCCCGCCCCGCCCCGCCCCGCGCGAGGCCGCCCGCCCCGCCGCTGACGCCCCCGCCCGCGCCCGCGCAGTCGATCTTCATGCAGGTCGAGGGGCCCTCCGCCAGGCCCGCCCCGCCCCGCCCCGCCCCGCCCCGCCACGCCCCGCCCCGCTGGGCCGCGCGCCCCGCGGCGGCGGCTGAGGCTCGCCGGGGGCCGGCAGGTGTTCCGGTCGTACTCGGCGGTGCGGGACGAGGGCGCAGCGAAGATGTCCCGGGGGGAGGGGGTGCCGCCGGGGGAGGCGGGGGGAGGGGGTGCCGCCGCGTTCCGTGTCGCCCCTCCTGCACGCGAGTCCGGCCCGGTTCTTAGGCCCCTGCACAGATGTTTCTTAGGCCCATTTTACTCACATGCAACCGAACGTGGTATGTAGTCGCAACAAGACAATAGCCGAAGCTGACAGCCGACGCTCGCCGTCGAAGTTCAGAGGAGATAAGCACGTGCAGTGTACATGTACATGTACATGTGGGGCCGGCCTGCAGCCGGGCCCGGTCCCCTGCCTCCACGAAGTGCTCATCGGAGGGTACGCGTATGATGTGAGGGGGTACAAGTTGCGGAACAATATAAATATATTAATTACGCTCATGGCCAACGTGCACGCGCGCGCGCATGATCAAGGCTCATGATCAAGCTGGGCCCGCGAGCAGTCAGTCAGTCAGGCAGTCAGGCCAGCCGAAGGGGCGCTACTTTTTGGTTCACCAATTCAAACACCGTTGTCGGTTCAGGTTTGAATAAATACGCCCGGCCCCGGGGCCCCACAGTGCTGGATTGCCGGTAATTCCGAAGTTCACCAAAAAACTAGTACGGTTCGCCGACGGTACGTGGAGAGAGACTATTTATTGATGCTTTTTATATTTGAAAGACTTCCCGGTACGAAAGGCAAACCCCTGCTTATAACAAAGTGCAGAAAAAATAGATAAAGCAGGCGATTGCGCATGCAAGACCTATACATAATCAAGAGGGATCACTGAAAAGAACACGATGGTAAGAACGCAAAGGTTTATTGCAAGGGGGTCGAAAGCTTTTCTCCCCCTTGCTACCCGGCCCGTCGGATTATGCATGTCTGTCACGCTGTCCAAGTCGGCCAGTTCGCATGATTAAGATGGCAAAAATTTTTACTGGATCTGTGTTGCGCCTCGCGCCCTTGCGCCGGCGATCATGCAAGCGCGCCACAACCCCGGCATGACGTCAGCAGACTGTCGGCCGCGGGCTTACTCAGTGTGAGAAACTGCCACGCAATGCATATAGCAGGCCCAGGCACGTTCGCTTACCAGCGGACGACGGATTACCGCTGCTGCAGCTGGCGGGCGCGCGCGGGTTCGTGTTCGCCAGAAACCCATGCGCGCTAGCTGCGAATCTGAACCCGCCCGCGCCCGCCCGGATAGCGAGGGCTCTATGCAGGCAGCCGGCAACAAGAACATCGGCTGGCAATTTTATCGGGAGCGCGCCGGGCGGGGCGCGCGCAGGCGCGCTGGACGGCGGCGCGGATGCGCAAGGCCGGAGACGCGGCGGGCGGCGGAGCGCGAGGGGCGCGGCATGGGTCTCCGGCCCGAGGCGGGATACGCGCGCTGGCAGCGTGCAGCACCGCGGCGGCGGGCGGCGGCTATGCGAGCAGGGCCTTTTTTCCACTTAATTTTCGATTTCGATTTTCCTGGCGACCGGCCCCAGGCCCAGGCAACTGCCGTCTCTGTTTATTTATGTCGTCCCAGGCAACTGCCATCTCTAGTTAAGGTGTTTATTAAAATGGTAATATCGTCACATAAGTACGTAAAGAAACACCGGTACAAAAGCTCCGTTTTTGCTATTTGCATTACTAAGATTGTCTTGCATGGCACATTCTACTTGGAGACACCATCTCGGTCGAAGCAAATGTTCGAATCGAAGAAGTTTTGCAATACATTTTGACAGGCTCGGAGTTTTGTTGTGTCAAAGCCCCTGATGGCGCCGGAGGCCCAGGACTGGTTTCGAAGGCCCTGCCCCCATGAGGGCCCCCGAGCGCAGGTCGTCACGACGTGCCCGCGGAAGCAGCCGTCGTGTTCCTTCCCCGGGCCGACACCACGCATGTCCGGCGGAAGCTGCGCAGCACCTTGCGCATGTCCGGCGGAGTTGCGGGGGGATCCTCGTGAGCCTTCGCCCGCAGCCTCCCCGACACTTCTTTTGCCTCCCCCTCTCTCCCTCGGGAGACGAGGGCGGCGCCCCTCGTTCGAGACTGCCACTGCAGCCGGTCCAATGGACTTCAAGGAGGACACGTCCCGCCTCGCGCCGCCCTCTGACACGCCGCCGCCCCCAACAGGTCCTTCGGTATGGGCGGCGGCCAGTGTTTCCACCAGGCCGCCGCCGCCAACGCCGTCGTCCAGACCTTCGGCAAGGTCCGCCCGCCCCCCCCCGCCCCGCCCGGCGCTCCCGCCCTGAGGCGGGGCGGGCGGGGGCAGACGCTGCGGTCGGACGCGGTGGTCTCGGTGGACGTGGCGCCCGCGCCGGCGGCGCTGAACGCGCGGCCGCCGCCGGCCGGCGGGGCGCGGCCGGATCCGCACGCCGCAACTCTGCCCCCGTGGCGCCCTTGCATGTCCTCGTCCTGATTTCGTTATTGGCGCCCTCGAAGGTCCTCGCAGGCGGCCCCGCCTCGTTGGACTCGCTCGTGGGCGGCCAAGCCCTTCGCCAGCGGCAAAGTAGTCATATATTACCCGCCCAGCCACACTCCGGACTCGCGCCTCATCCCAGTCTTGACCAAAGCGCGCACCCCCGGGCCCCCCCCCTCCCCCTGCGCCACAGCCCTCTCCGTCCTTTTTCAACACAATCATATCGCGCATCTCCCTGCAACATATTCAGGATTTGGAGCAGAACCGGCTCCTCTGTAGACGAATGTGATGTTCAAATTAACCCCTCACTTTCTGAAGCGTTTCATGAGCTTCGACGGCCATCCGTGGGTGCTATCCGGGGTACTATCCGTGCCCACAGAGTACTGGTACTTTCCGTGCCCACTGTGGATTGAATTTTGAATCTGCTAGCGTGGCCACTATCCCTGCCCTGTGGAGGTGCCGAATCTGATGAACTTGCGAGCATCTAGCGGCGCTAGAGAGTGTGAACAGGGGGGCCTGCCTCGCGAAGGGGACGGCGGCAAGGCCGCGAGTCGTGGCTCTAAGGGGAGGCTACGGATCGCTCAAAACCACTTTCGAAGCCTGTTTGTCGAGCAGAGCACTGTAGGCTGCGAGTCTTAGGAGCCAGAAAATCAAGCGAGAGAGGCTGGTGGGGTGAGGCTCGTGATGATGAAAACTCGGGCCTCCAGCTACCACTGCATCCCACCTTCCCGCCGTCAGCGACGAAGCAGCAGGACGCTTGTCCCACCTTCAGAGGCTCTAACGCCTCCAGCGTGAGGGCATCGAAGATTGCGGCGCAGTGACGGTCCATGGCGATGACGGCCCTTACCTTCAACCAAGGCTTATATAATACTTCTTTCAGCTGCATTCCAGCACGAGCCGCGAGGGTGTGGGTGAGGCTCGCCGCGATCGCTGTACCGCGCCCTCGCCGCCCACATCGCCCCGCCCAGTCGATGCGCGCCGCGACTGCCAGTCCTGCGTCGCCGAGGCGCGCCCCGGCCCGGCCCCGCGCTGCGCCCGGCGCTGATGGGGGCGGGGCGGGCAGCGGCTGGAGTCGCTGCTGCAGACGTACATCGAGCCTCTGGGGAGGCCAAGCGCAAGGCGCTCTTCTCCGAGGACTCCAAGATCGCCGACCGCCCGAGTTCCTCGTCCGCCCCGCCCCGCCCCGCCCGCGCGAGGCCGCCCGCCCCGCCGCTGACGCCCCGCCCGCGCCCGCGCAGTCGATCTTCATGCAGGTCGAGGGGCCCTCCGCCAGGCCCGCCCGCCCCGCCCCGCCCCGCCCCGCCACGCCCGCCCCGCTGGGCCGCGCGCCCGCGGCGGCGGCTGAGGCTCGCCGGGGGCCGGCAGGTGTTCCGGTCGTACTCGGCGGTGCGGGACGAGGGCGCAGCGAAGATGTCCCTCTCCGAGTTCATCCAGATGTTCGACGTGCGCCCGGCCCCGCCCCGCCCCCCGCGGCTGAGCCCGCTCGCGAGACCCGAGTCGCCCGAGCCCGAGCCCGTCCCCCGCGCGCGGCAGGAATCGGCGTACCGGGGCCAGATCGACTACCCGAAGGTCATCCGCGGCTTCGTGCGCTGCAACCGCAAGGAGATGGTGCGGCGGCGGCGCCGCCCCCGCACGCCCCGCCCCGCCGCGACCGCCGGCCGAGGCGGGCGGCGCAGGTGAAGTACCTGGCGGACGAGCCCGACGACAAGTCCCTCATGTCCGGCATGCTGGTCCGCCCCGCCCGCCCCGCCCCGCCCCGCCCGCCCCGCCCGCCCCCGCCGCCTCGAGCCGGGCGGGGGCGCAGATGGAGTACTTTGAGTTCTGCGAGGCCCTCTGCTGGTCGGTCGCCCGCCGCGTCCCCAAGAAGGACTTCCCCGCCGCCGCCGCCCTCGCCGCCCACATCGCCGCCTCCGCCGCCGCCGCCTCCGCCGCCTCCGCCCAGGCGAGCCGCCCCGCCCCCGGCGCGTCCCTGTCGCCGCCTGATCCGGTCGACAGCGCGGCGCGGTGTCTAGCGCGCGTCAGCCAACACTGCTCGCCGGCCCTGCGCGAACCTCCGCGGCTGCGGCCGCCGCCAGCGCCAGCGCGGCTGCGGCCGCCGCCGCAGCGGCGCCGGGCGGGGTGGGCGGAGGAAGCGTCGGACGAGGTGAGCGGGGCCGGCCTCGTTGCAGGGGAGCGGCCGGGCGTGCCGCGCTCGCTTAACCGGCGCTTCGCGCAGCCGCAGCCGCTCTTCGCCCCCCGCCAACCCTTCGCCGACCACGTGCGCCCCACGCCCCGCCCCCGCTCTGCTCTGCGCCTTCGACGCCCCGCCGCGCAGCACGACGGGGCCCCGCTGCTCTTCGGCCGCCGCTGCTCCCGCCGCCTCTCCTCCGGGCAGGCCTCGGCCACTGCCGACGCCGCCGCCGCCGCCGCCGCCGCCGCGGGGGGACGCTGCCCCCGCAGGCGAGCCCGCCTCGAGCGCCCTGCCCCGCCCCGCCTGACAGCCCTGCCGCGCAGGCGCCCGGCGTGGAGGGCGAGGGTCTGCCGCCGGCGGGCCCTTTGGCGTGCGCGGCCGCTCGCGGCGCATGTCCATCGCCGCCGCCATGCTGCCCCCGAGATGTGCGCCGGCGCCCTCGCTCATTTCCGCCCCGTCCGCCCCGCTCTGACCGCCCGCCCGCCCGCACGCACGCCAGGGTTGCGAACATGCTCGTGCCCCAGGCGAGCGCCCGCCCGCCCTCCGCCGCCGGCCGCCGCCGGCGGCGCTGACGGCGCCGCCCGCAGGAGCCGCCGACGACGACGACGATGGCGCCAGTGGCGCCAGCCTCGTTCCACAGCCTGTTCGGCGGCCCCGCCCCGACGAGCGCCCCACAAGCGCCGCCCACGACGAGGTGCCCCGCGGAAGCTGCGGCCGCGCTCCGTCCTCGCGCCCGCGCCGACGTGCGGCCGGCGCAGGGCGCGCCGCACGGGGAGGGCCTGCCGGTGCCGCCGGCAGAGGGCGGGAGGGCCGTCGCCGGCCTTCGCCCGCGCGCGCGCCCGGCGCATGTCGATCGCCGCCCCGCCGCCCCGGCCTCGGGCTCCGAGCTCGGCGACCTCGCCGCCGCCACTTTCAACAGCGGTGGTGGGCTGGCGAGCCTGCAGATCGACGCCCCCGCCGTCGCCGCGGCCCCGCGCCCCGGCTTTCCCCTGCCGCTCAACGGCAGCTTCGACTTCTCGGGCGCCGGCGCGCGGAGCGGGAGCTTCTTGCTCCCGGCCTTCGGCAGCTTCAGCGGGCTGCCGGCGGCGGCCTATGCGCGGCCCGGGACGCCCTCTTCGGGGGACGAGGGCGGCGCCGGGCCGGGAACACCCGACGTGCGCTGAGGCCCCCGCGCCCTCCCCCGTTTCGCACCTGAGGCGCTGGCGCAGGCGAGGCGACACGCGCCGCCGCTGGCGGTGGCGGCGCCGCACGGGGCGGCCTCGGCCGGCAGCGTCGCCGTGCCGCCGGCCGCCCCGGGCCTCCCGGCCCTCGAGCTGGTGCGCCCTCCATCCACCGCCGGCGCCGCGCCGGCCGCGCGGGGCGGGGCCGACGGGCGGGGCCGGGGGCCAGGACCCGGCGGACTTTGAGGAGGACCTCTCCGTGATGGGCCTCCACAAGTTCCTCATGACCCTCATCTGGCCCGCCCCGCCCCGCCCCGCCCCGCCCCGCACGGCGCCCCTCTGATGCGCCAGCCGCCCCCCGCAGGTCCTTCGGCATGGGCGGCGGCCAGGGCTTCCACCAGGCCGCCGCCGCCAACGCCGTCGTCCAGACCTTCGGCAAGGTCCGCCCGTTCGCCCCGCACCCCCGGCCCGCCCGGCGCTCCCGCCCTGAGGCGGGGCGGGCGGGGCAGACGCTGCGGTCGGACGCGGTGGTCTCGGTGGACGTCGCGCCCGCGCCGGCGGCGCTGAACGCGCGGCCGCCGCCCTCGGGGCGCACGCCGGAGCGGACACCGGCGATCTCCTTCCACGCCGCCTCGCTCTCCGACGGCCCCGGCGGCCGCGTCCGCTTCGTAGCCGCTGGCTCCGCCTCGTCGGCCTCGATGGCGGGGCGGCCAAGCCCGCCGAGCTCGCTTGCGCGTGGAGAGCGCAGCGGGGCAGTCCCCGCGGGGCGCCTCCTCCTCGGGCCCCGCCTCCTTCGCCTCCCTCGCCGGCGCCAGCGGCGACGAAATCATGGTCCCAACTTCGCCTCTCAGGACTCGCCTAGCGGGATTTGTTGTTGCGGGCGACCCGGGTTCAATTCCGGCAGTTCGCTCTGGCGTCGTTAGAGACTCCGGTTCGAATCCGATTGCGCATGCTCGCTTTTCCGACAGCGACGCATGATCGATATCAGATCAAATGATCATGAAAATTTCGGACGGAGAGTGCGGGGGCTTTAAGAGCCCGGCGCTTGCGTGTTTAGACGGATTTTGTCATTCCCGGAGATCGGCCTAGTGGAGATCATATATAGAGGCTAAAGTAGTGAAGTTCTGTCGGATCAAATCTACGAGTACTGTCATACTGCTGATCATGGCCCCGCAGGTCAGATCTAGACTCACTCACTCTACGAAATTGTTGTCCCCGTACGCGTGCCACCCCTATAGCTAGCTATCATAGTATTATAGGGGTGATAGCTATAGGTAGGGGGAACGGAGGATTCAATGATTGCTAGCTCAACACTGGGCCGCGGGCCCCGCCACTGGCCGCCAGCTCTAGATCTAGATCTCCTCTCCGCTCCGCCTACGCTGGCAACCAACAGCGTAGGCGGAGCGGAGAGGAGATCTAGATCTAGAGGAGCCTGCAGCTGCGAGGGTAGGGGGAAGGGTAGGCCTAGGGTAGGAGAGGAGAGCCTGGAGGAGACATAAATTGGCCTGCCGAGCGGAGAGGCTCTCCTCTCCTACCTGAGAGAAGTCTCCTCCGGAGATCTAGAGGAGATGAGAGAAGAGGAAGAGGAGAGGGGAGGATTGCGGAGAGGGCTACCGGCCCGATGGTAGGCGAGGATTAGGCCTTTTATACAAACGCCTTCAATAATCATAAAACTGGACCGGGGGCAGCAGCCGGTCGCTGTCCCGCGGCGTCAGGAAGCCCTCGCCGAGCCCCGGAGAGAAATGGTACTCCGGTATAGTTGGGGGCATACCGATCATCGAATATTCGAATCCGAGCTCAAGCTTGATGATGGTAGACATCGATAAGCGGGGGGGCGGGGCGGCAGGGCGGGGGCGTCACTCGGAGGGGTCGATGGCGTGGAAGACGCGGGAGGAGCGGTTCCTCGCGAGGGTGCTGAACGGCTGCGCCCCCGGCCCCTTCGGCGTCCCCACGCTCCCCGACGATACCGAGCGCGCCAGGGGGATCGGGATCGGGTGCACGATCGCGCCCTCCCTCTCGCCCTCGCCCTCGCCCTCGCCGGCGCCCGCCGTCGCCGGCGCCGGTGGCTCCTCCGCGATGGCGGGGTCCCCGCGGACGGAGGCGCCGGGGTCGGAGCCCGAGGGGACCTCCGAGGCCGGCTCCGGGGCCCGCGCGCCGGCCCCGCGGCGGCGGCGGAGGAGGCGGTCGAGCCCGAGCGCGGGGCGGCTGCGGGGTGGGCCCGGGCGGCGGCGAGTGCACCCGCACGGGCACCACGCGCAGCTGCACCCCGGGCGGCGGCGAGCCCTCCGGGTGCTCCCCGTCCGTCTGCCCCGCCCCGTTGGTTGGGGCCCCGGCGGCGCTGGGGCGGGGCGGGGCGGAGCGGGCGGGGGCCGGCACCTCGAGCTCGCCATCGGACTTGGCGCGCACGAAGTAGGGCAGCGGGATCGCCCGCACGGCCCGAAACTGGCCCTGGTTGTTCAGCTGCTCGTTCTCGAGCCCTGCCGCGCCCCCGCCTCGCGCGCGGCGGCGGTGCGGGGCGGCAGCGCGGGGCGCACGGAAGAGATTCCACATGAAGCGGCGGCAGATCTCGCCCGTCTGCAGCGCCAGGAAGAGCTGGCGCGGGGTGAGGGGGCGCCTCGGGACGCCGCCGGCTCGGGGGCGGGGGTTTGCAGGCTCACCTGCTCCGGGTGGAGGGCGACCCCGAGGGCCTGCCGAGGGCGAGCGTGAGGCCAGGGGGAGCGAGGGCGGGCGGGGCGGGGCGGGGCGGGTGGGCGCCGCGCCTGGGGCCACGCGGAGAAGACCCAGGTGAAGCGGAGGAGGGCGTCGGCCACCATCGCCGCGTAGTAGGCCCGCGGCCCGTACATCAACTGCGGCCGCAGCAGCGCCCCGCCCCCGCTGCCCCGCCCCGCCCCCGCCTCGCCGCCAGGAGGGGACGGGGCGCGGGGGCGGGGGGTGCGGACGGGGCGCAGGCGAGGAGCCCCCAGTCCATCTTGAAGTCCCAGGAGAGGGAGTAGAGGGTCGCCGCCAGTTGCGCCCCGACCCACGCCCCCTTGGAGATCACGTCTGCCGCGACGCCCCCGGCCCCCGCGTCAGGGGGCAACCGGCGGGGAGCGCGTCGCTGGGTCCGCAGGGAGCGCACGGGGGAAGTGCTGGTGGGTGGTCTGCATGGCGACGGCGAGAAGCCCGCTGAAGTACTTCCCCGCGTTCACGATCTGCCGGCGCGGTCGCCGGGCGAGGCGCGGCGGGGCGGCGGGCCGGCCGCACGTGGACGCTGCGGGGGCGGTGAGAGGGGCAGCGGTGGAGAGGGCAGGGCAGGGAGAGGGCGGGGCGCACGTGTCGCGGGTGTCGCGGTAGCGGCGCCCGCACTGCGCGAAGCGGAACCTGCGGCGAGCATCGGGGGGACGCTTGGGGGGCCGCAAGGGGGCGGGGCGGGCCAGAAGGGCAGGGCGGCGATGGCCGGCGTGAAGGCGGCGTTGACCTGCGCCGGCCGCCCCGCACCCGCTCGGCCGCGGCGCGCGCGAGGCGGGGAGGGGGCGGGGCCAGCGGACGGCGGTGCAGCGGTGCTCGTCGACGTCTGGGCGGGGCGTGGGATGGGGCCGGGGTGCGGGAGGGGGCGGGGGCGCACCCGGGTGGAGGAAGGAGCCGGAGAGGAAGAAGCAGGCGATGAACTCGATGTCGAGGAGCGTGCGCGTGTTCGAGGTCAGCTGGTCCCCCAGGAAGAAGTGCCTGGCGGGGCGCGGGGCGGGGCTCGAGGGGCGGGGCCGGCGGGGCCCCAGGGCGGGTGCGGGGCGGGGCGGGCACCGGAACTCGACGAAGAAGAGGGGCGCGAGCGCGACCTCCACCAGCGCCCTGCGCCCCCGCCCCCCGGGGCCCCTCGCACCCGCCCCGGCCCCGCCCCGCCCCGCCTGCCCCCCGGGGGCCGGGGCGCACCGGGCAAGCCAGCGGCGGGACTTGGTGAAGAGCTGGCGCCCGGGCCAGGCGGCGATGAGGATGAAGAGGAGGACGAGGGAGAGCGGGTGCACGTAGGCCGGCACCTGCCGCCCCCTCAGCCCCCGCCAGCGCCCCGTGGCCGCCGGCGCTGCGCGGGCCGCCGCACCGTCTTGGGGTGCGGGGGCAGGCCGGCGATGGCGCAGACGTAGGCGCAGGCGCTTGCGAGCCACAGCGCTGTCAAGAAGGCGGCAAGCTGGGCGCGGGGCGGGCGACGTCGGGGGAAGGCGGCGGGGGGCGGGTGCGCGGGGGCGGGGGGGGCGGGGGCACCTCGGCGAGTTGGTGGTACTCGAGGGCGGAGGAGACGTCAAGCTCGAAGATGAACTGCCGGTCCCGCTCGCCGGCAGCGCGATGCAGGCCCCGCGGGGCCGGCGGCGGGGCGCGGCGCACGCGGTAGTTGACGTGGTAGCGGTGGAAGACGAAGACGTTGCCGGCCCTGCGCCCCGCCCCCGCCCTGAGCGCCCCGCGGCGCTGTGGGCGCGGCGGGGCGGGGTGCACCAGAGCCAGGCCATGAGGATGAGCATGGCGAGGCCCTGCGGGGGCGCTCGGGGGCGCTCGGGGCGGGGCGGGGCGGGGCGTGCGGGGGGGCGGGCCTTGTAGACGCGGAGGACGGCGAAGGCGGTGGGGAGGAGAGGGCGGGGCGTCGGCGGTGGCGAGGAGGGCGGCGAGGACGAGGGCGAGGGCGCGCAGGCGCCCACGTAGAGCCCCAGCCGCAGCACGTCCACCTCCGTGTAGCTCACCGGCACCTGCGCGGCGCAGCGGGCGCGGGGCGCGCCCGCTCGGCCTCCGGCGGGCGGGGGCGGGGGGCGCGGGGCGCACGACCCGCATGCGGTTGACGGCGAGGCGGCGGTCGCCCCCCGTGAAGTGCTCCGCGAAGAGCCGCTGCGCGCCCCTCAGCCGCGGCGCCGCCGGGGGGCGGGGCGGGGCGGCCGGCCTCCGTGCTCTCCCGCAGCGCCTGCAGCGCCTCGTGCTTCGCAAACGCCCGCTGCCGCCGCCCAGAGCCCAGTCAGGCCCCGCAGCGCGGGTGCGGAGCGCCCGCCCCTCGGGCTCGCACCTGGTCGACGCTGCGCAAGAGCTCCCGCACGCGCCGCTCCGCCGTCACGTGCCGCCACGGCAGCAGCCGCTGGTACTGCGCCCCGCCCGGCGTCGCGTGCCGGCGCCGAGCGGGGCCGAGGGCGCCGGCGCGCCTTCTTGCAGATCTTGGAGAAGGCGGTGAGGTTAAGAACGCAGTAGTTGGTGAGCTTGTCGAGGGCGGAGTGGAGCCTGCGGGGGCGGGGCGGGGTGGGCGAGGCCCCCGGGGGGGCGGGGGCGGGGCGGGGGCGGACTCGCGGAAGGCGGCGAGGATGGAGCGGCGGGCGCGCTGGTGGTGCCGGGCGAGCGCCTCCGCCATCAGCCGCTCCACCTGCCCCTCCAGCGCCCGCTGCCGCTTCTCGAAGTCCGCCACCCGCTGCGCCCCGTCGCCGCCCCGCCCGAGCCCGCCCCCCGCGCGCCCGGGGCGCGCCTGCTCGTAGAAGCGGTTGCAGTCGTCGGCCTGGTGCTCGAGCATGCGGAAGAAGCTCGCCTCCTCCTCGTCGGGGTCGTACACGTGCGGCGTCCCCTCCGCCCGCGCCGGCGTCCCCGAGCGCCGCCCCTCGAAGCTCTTCCGCACCAGCTCGAAGCTCCGCCGCACGTCCATGCTCGCTCGCGGCATCCCGTGCGGGTCCGCCCCCACCAGCAGCGACTTGCCCGCCTCCGCCGCCTCCCCTGCCCGCCCCGAGTGAGCGCCCCGCCCCGGCGCCGCGCCGGCGCGGCCAGCGAGGCACCCTTCTGCACGTGGGTGGGCTCTTTCGCGTGCTGGACCATCGCTTTGATCTTCTTCTTCATTCGCCTGTACTCAACGTACGCTGGCGCCCATTCCGGCACCTGCTGCTCCGCGAGCGTTGCGCCGAACTTCATCTCCGAATGCTATGTGCTCAAGCGCCTTTAAAAGTTGGCAGGGCGATCTTCTGCGATTGCCCGGCGGCCGCGCGGATCGATCAGCAGAGCGCACACTTCGAAGATCGGACGAGAACGCACTGACTCTGACTCGTGCAGGAGATGTGGTTGGCGCCAACCTGCAGTTGCCCTGCAGATGCCCTGCTGTCTCTTTGCCCTGCTGGCCGCGCTATACGCCAGCTTTTCCAGTCGACCCGAGGTGGCACTCACTCTGCAGGAGATCCAAGACTGGCTGCTTGCTGCAGCACGACGCCGTACGCGGCCTGGGCGGCTGCTCAGCGGCTTGCTGCAGCTGCAGCCGCGCCTGCGGTCGGCGAGCGCGACGATGCGTCCCACTGTACCCCGGGTGACTTCGTTCGCTCGACGCTAGCGCTAGCTAAGACTCTGATCATGAGACTTGCTGCGCAGCTTGCTTGCATGCAAGGGTTGCGGAACGGATTCTTCGCCTCGGGGCCTTGTCGGCGTCAATGTCGAATCATGTCCCGTCGGCGTCAATGTCGTATATCATGTCCCTTCGTGCGAGCTCCGCATGCGAGTGCGAGCGGCGAGCTCCGCGAGGGGATAACTCAGGATCGTGCTAATGTAATACATTATTCGCGGCTATACAACTATGTGAAAGTACACGCAACGCCTGAAACGAAACACACGTACTGGAGCGACGTGGCGCCCAGTAAATGACCCCTGAAGCAACGCATTCATTCTGTAGCGCAGGTCATACGGTCTGCGGACTGCCCTAGCCTGTTCTGACTACCGGTACCGATACAGGAAGCTTACATACTGATAAGTAGGCGGCGCGTCCAGAAATAATCCGGGGAAAACCGAAAGCAGTCTACACCTAGCAGAGCTTCTCGTGGAAGGTGCGGGCGATGACCTCCATCTGCTGGGCCTTGGTGAGGCGGACGAAGTTGACGGCGTAGCCCGAGACGCGGATGGTGAGGCTCGGGTACTTCTCCGGGTGCTCCACCGCGTCCAGCAGCGTCTCCCGGTTCAGCACGTTCACGTTGAGGTGGTGCGCCTGCTGCCCGAAGTAGCCGCTCAGGAGCCCCACCAGGTTGTTCACCCGGTCCTCGTCCCCCTTGCCCAGCGCCGACTTGACCACCGAGAAGGTGTTCGAGATCCCGTCCTGGCAGTCGCTGAACCGCAGCTTGGCCACCGAGTTCAGCGACGCCAGCGCGCCGCACTGGTCCCGCCCGCTGCGCGACGCGTCGGCCGCCGCCGCGCCGAGGGCGGGGCGGTGGCGCACTGCATGGGGCTCGCGCCGGGAGCGAACGCCTCGCCGGCCTTGCGCCCGTCGGGGGTCGAGCCGGTGTTCTTCCCGTACACTGTCGCCCCGCGCGTCGGCTGCCCGCGGCGGCGGCGGCGGCGGAGGCGGTGGCGGACGCACCGACGTTGGAAGTGATGGTGAGCACGGAGAGCGTGTGCGTCGCGTTACGGTACGTCGGGTGCTTGCGCAGCTTCGTGATGAAGCTGTTCGTGATCTGCCGCCGCGGGGCGCGTCAGAGCCGACGAGCGGGCGGGGCGGGGCGGGGCGGGCCTGCTTGGCGATGGAGTCGACGCGGTCGTCGTCGTTGCCGTACTTGGGGAAGTCGCCCTCGACGGTGAAGGCGGTGGCGATGCCCTTGTCGTTGCGCACGGGCGTCACCTTGGCGTGCTTGATCGCCGAGAGCGAGTCGGCGACCACCGAGAGGCCGGCGATGCCGAACGCCATGTTGCGCCCCACGTTCGTCTCGTGCAGCGCCATCTCCAGCGACTCGTAGCAGTACTTGTCGTGCGAGAAGTGGATTGCTGCGCGCCCCGTCGGCCGCGTCGGGCGGGCGGGGCGGGCGGGGCGCGGCGGGGCGCACTGTTCATGGTGCGGACGTAGAGGCCGGCGAGCCACTCCATCGCCTCGTCGAAGTTCTTCATGACGGCCTCGAAGTCCAGCGGGCCGTCCTTGAGGGGCGTGAACTTGGGGCCCACCTGGTGGCCCGACATCTCGTCCGCCCCCTGGTTGATCGAGTACAGCAGCAGCTTCGCCAGGTTGCAGCGCGCCCCGAAGAACTGCATCTGCTTCCCCATCGCCTGCCCCGCCCGTCAGCTGCCGGCCGCCCGCCCTGCCCCGCCCCACCCCGCCCCGCGCACCATGGGCTGACGCAGCACGCGATGCCGTAGTCCGTCCCGTACAGCGGCCGCATCACGTCTGCGCCGCCGTCAGCGCCGGCGTGGCGCTCAG
>QPMI01000268.1:0-125612 GCA_004431415.1 Cyanophora paradoxa | reverse complement strand
CCTCCTCAAGGTGCCCCCGCCGGCCCCGCCCCGCCCCGGGCGCCGCCGCGGGGCCGGGCCCCTCACGCCTCGCCCCGCTTCCCCGCGCAGTCGGCGATCAAGGACAACGATCCCGTCGTCTTCCTCGAGAACGAGCTCCTCTACGGTGCGCGGCGGCCCCGCCCCGGCCCGCCCCGCCCGCCCCGCCCCGGCTGAGCCATGCTCCCGCGCAGGCGAGAAGTTCCCGATGAGCGACGCCGCGATGCGCTCCGACTTCTACATCCCCATCGGCAAGGCCAAGGTCGAGCGCGAGGGTCCGCCGGAGCCGGCGCGCCCCGCCGCCCCGCGCGCCCCCGGCTGAGCGCCCCCGGGCCCTCGCAGGCAAGGACGTGACGATCATCTCGTTCAGCAAGGCCGTCGCGGACTGCCTCGCCGCCGCCGAGCTCCTCGCCAAGGAGGGCATCTCCGCTGAGGTCGGCAGCTCCTCTCCTCCCTTTCCTTTCCTTTCCTTTCCTCACGCCGCGCAGGTGATCAACCTGCGGACGCTGCGGCCCATCGACCGCGAGTCGATCATTGCGTCGGTGAAGAAGACGCACCGCGTGGTGGCCGTCGAGCAGGGCTGGCCCCAGTGCGGCATCGCCTCCGAGATCTGCGCCGTCGTCAGCGAGGGTCCGCCTGCCATCCCCCCCTCGCCGCCTACTTTCCCCCCCGTTCCTGAGCGGGGCGGCAGAGGCGTTCGACGAGCTGGATGCGCCGGTGGAGCGCGTGACGGGCGCTGACATCCCCATGCCCTACGCCAAGAACCTCGAGGCCTTCGCCCTCCCCCAGGTCCCCACCCTTCTTCTTCTACTTCCTCTTCGTCCTGCGCTTGCTCTTATGCGGCGGCGCTCTTCCCGCGCAGCCCGTCAACATCGCCGAGGCCGCGAAGCGGACGCTCGTCGGCAACCGGTGATGCGGGAGCCCTAGAGTTAGAATTCGATCCGTAATATGACGTCTTTGAAGAACAGTGTTTCAATGCAGCAGCATGTTTCCGCACGCGCGAGGGCTGTGGGTTGCCAAATTGGCCGAACTTGTGTCAGGCAGCCGAGGGGGGGGGGGGGGTTGATGAAATTGATATGGAATGCAAATGACTGCAGCTGATTTGATATCGATTTCGAAACGCTGAATTCGAATTGCAAGCTCTGTACTACGTACGCAGTGAGTCCGCACATGTAGCTGCCCAGAGGGAAAATGCCGGGCCTACGGATTGAGGACGCCCGTGACGCAGGCGTGAAGGCTTAGGGCCGCCCGGCAGATGGGGCACTGCGCATGCGCGTCGCGGCCCCGCAGCTGCTCGAAGCAGCCGTCGCAGAGTGCCTTGTGGCGGCACGGCATGCAGATGACCGAGCGCGCGTTCTCCAGGCACGCCACGCACACCCGAGCGTCCCGCTCCCGCTCCAGCTCTTGCCGTCGCGCCTCCGCCAGCGCCGCCGCGATCACTCCCGTGGCCGCGTACAGCCGCTGTTGCACCTGTTCGAGCTCGACCGCGGAGACGTTCGCGAGGGCCTGCGGGCCCTCCGGCAGGCTCCGCGCCAGCTGCGCCTCCGCCGCCTCGCGAGCCGCACGCTCCTGCGCGAGCTGAGCTGCAGCCGCCTCGCGTGCCGTGCGCTCCTGCGCGAGCTGAGCTGCAGCTGCCTCGCGTGCCGTGCGCTCCTGCGCCAACTGAGCTGCAGACGCCTCACGTGCCGTGCGCTCTTGCGCGAGCTGAGCTGCAGCCGCCTCGCGTGCGGCGCGCTCCTGCGCGAGCTGAGCTGCAGCCGCCTCGCGTGCCGTGCGCTCCTGCGCGAGCTGAGCTGCAGCCGCCTCGCGTGCGGCGCGCTCCTGCGCGAGCTGAGCTGCAGCCGCCTCGCGTGCCGTGCGCTCCTGCGCGAGCTGAGCTGCAGCCGCCTCGCGTGCCGTGCGCTCCTGCGCGAGCTGAGCTTCCGCTGTTCGCCGCGCTGTGCGCTCTCGCGACCCCGCAACCTCCGCCTGATCCGCCCGCTTTCGCAACTCCGCCATCTGCACAGCGAATCAGTCGAGTCCTTGTCAGCAGCTCCTTCGTCGCTAGCGCACCTCCGCCTGAGCGGCCTCCTCGCGCCTCTGCTGCTGTTCCGTGGCCTTCAGGCCGGCCTGCAAGTGCTCTAAAGCTGTCCGCAACGAGAACTCGGCAGAGGCAGGCGGGGCCGGCGCTGAACTTGAAGCCGCGGCCGGCAAAGCTGGCGCTGAACTTGAAGCCGCGACTGGAAAAGCTGGCGCTGCACTTGAAGCCGCGGGTGGCAGGCCGAGCGCGCTGGCATTGTCGGAACGGGACCGCCTGCTGGGCGGGGGCGCTACGGGGGCATCATCATCGTCCTGATTCCTCGCGGCGTGCGGGTCCTCCGGGCCGCAGGGCCGCAGCGCCGACGGGCGCGCGTGCGGCGTGCTCGGCGCCAGGTCGCCCATCTCTAGGAGGCCGGAGACCGCCGGCGACTGCGGTCCCTCCGTCTTCGGCCCCGCCGCACGCTGCGGCTGGGGCGGCGCCGGCGCGTGGTGGCGGGCCTGGTTCGAGGGGAGGACGCCGCGGCCGCCATAGTAGCCGCCGTAGCCGGGGGTCGGGGCCGCGCCCAGGATGGGGACAGGCTGGAGCAGGGAGCGCTGGGCGGGGTCGGGCCGGGGAGCCTCGATCTCCATAGGGGAAGGGCAGGCGGAGCGGGCGGAGGCGGCGGCGTTCCCCTCGTCGTCGGCGTAGGCGTGCGGGTCCTCCTCGTCCCCGCGGCTGCTCCCCGCCTGCGCGCTCCCGCCGTCCGAGTGCGTCGGCGAGGCCGCCGTCGTGCGCGCCCGCTTCGGCCGGTACTCCGAGCGCTTCTTCGAGGGGGCCGTCGAGCCCCGTGACGAGCCCTCGCCGCCCTCCGGCGCCTTCGGCTTGCGACTCACGACGTAGACGAAGCCCTCCTGCGGCGCGGCGCGGCCGTGGGCGAGGGGCGCGCGCAGGGCGCACCGGGCGCGCGCACCATCTTCGTGGCGGTCCAGCTGACGACGTTCTCGCGCGTGCAGAAGTGGCGGAAGGGCCAGCGGAAGATCTGGAGCGGCGAGTCCGCCTGCGGGACGACCCGGGTCAGCTGCGGCCGCGGCGCCGGTGGGCGGTGCAGGGCGGGGCCGCACGTAGAATCCCGACATGGGCTTGTACTTCTTATCGAGGTGGCGAAGTGTGAGGAGCTGAAAGGGGCGGGGAATCAGAGGCCGCAGAAAGGGGCTGAGCATGGGGCCCTAGCACGAGCCATGGCGTTGTCGAGGAGGGTCGCCTCGAAGACCTTGAGGACCTTCTGGGAGATGTCCTCGGGGAACATGAAGTTGTTCATGAAGACCTTGTTGTATCTGCCGCCGCGCCGCGCAATTTTAGAGGCGCGAACGCAGGGCAGGGCGCACGGGGCCGGCCGCACTCGCTGAAGACCCAGGTCTCCTCCGAGGCGTCCGCACAGTAGAACTCGCACTTGCCCGCCTGAATGTTGTTCTCCGCCATCAGCTGCAGCCCGCGGGAGGTCAGCGGCAGCGGCGGCAGCGGCGGCAGGGCGGGGCGGGGCAGCGTGCCCTTTCGAAGTGGGGGAGGGCGCTCATGGAGGCGCCGTAGAGATCCTTTTGGATCTCGATGCCCACCGCGCGGCACCCGACCATCGCCGCCACCTGCGCGCGCCCCGCGTCAGCAGCGAAGCCGGAACCGGCCGTGCGTCCCGACGGCGCGGCGGACGGCCGCGCCTGGAAGACAACATTGCCCCAGCCGCAGCCAATGTCGAGGAAGACGTCGTCCTTCGTCAGCTTGAGCTCCTTGATGATCTGCCGGCGGCGCCGTGGGCGGGCCGCGCGGCCGCACGAGGGCGGGGGGGCCGGGCGCGGGCGCACGATGCGGACGAGGGGCGCGAGGACTTCGCCGTAGACCTCCCTCGAGAAGGCCGAGTACTTTTTGACGATGCCGTAGTCCCAGCCCGCCAGCCGCTTCTGCGGGCGGGGCGCAGGGTCAGGGGCCGCGCGTCAAGCGGGTCGGACCCGGGGGACGCACAGCCTCGGCCATCAGAGTCTTGAACTGCGTCGGCCTCGCGAAGGGCGCGCTGGGAGGGGCTCAGCGCGGGCGGGGGCGGGCGCGGAGGGCCGAGGCGCGCGGCGCACCGGCCCCAGGCGCAGCCGTGGGGTAGCTTGGCAGAGCGGACGTCGACTTGGACCTTGGTCTTGTCGGTGGCGGGCGGGGACTGGCCCGAGACGCGCGCGCGCTTCTTGGTGGCCGAGGAGGGGAAGCCGACGGGGGAGGCGGCGGGCGCGCGCGCCTCCTCCTCCGAATTCTCGTCGACCTCATCGCTCGTCTCGCTGCCCGACTCGTCCGCGTTCACGTCCTCGAACTCGTTGCTTCCTTCGCTGTTCCCGTTCAAGCGCCCAAAGTTCTTCAATTCCTACATCGCCCCAATCGTCATCGCTATCGTCGGTTCTATAGCCCGCTATCTTCATCGCTTCAAGACTCCACCTTGCTGATCTGCTTGCACGTACCCCGACCGCTGCGGATCAAATTTGCGATGTCCCGAATACTGAACGTCAACGTCGGTGTCCTCGGGCACGTCGACTCGGGAAAGACCAGCCTCGGTGCGCGCTGTTCGCGCGGTCGCTGCCGGCTGGAGTCTGACCACCGCAGTGCAGTGAAAGCGCTCTCGACGCGGCTATCGACGGCCGCGCTGGACAAGCACCCCGAAAGCAGGCAGCGTGGCATCACGATCGACCTCGGGTTCAGGTCCGCGCCCCGCTCGGGCTCCTCCGCCCGCTCCTGTCCTCATCGAGGCCCAGCGCGTGCGAGCTGCCGGTCCCGGAGCACCTCGCCGGCCAGTACGATGCGCTGCAGCTCACGCTCGTCGACTGCCCCGGGTTCGCGCTCGCGCGCCGCCCGGCAGGCGCGAGAGCTGAATTCCCGTCCCGCCGACGGCAGGCACGCGACGCTCATCCGAACGGTGCTGGGCGCGTCGGCGATCATTGACAGCATCATCCTGGTGCGTACGCGCGCGCCGCGCGCCCGCCGCGCAGGGCGAGCCGCGCGCAGGTCGTCGACGTCACGAAGGGCATCCAGACGCAGACCGCCGAGGCGCGCGCGCGAGCGAGCGGGCGGGCGGGCGGTCCGCGCGACCGGCCGGCGGCTGACTGCCGGGGGCAGTGCCTGGTGGTGGGGGAGGTGACGGAGGTGGCGGACCTCGTCGTCGTACTCAACAAGGCCGACCTCTTCCCCCCCGAGACCCGCGCCCAGCAGGTCGACAAGGCGCGCCGCCCCGCTCTCCGAAGCCCCCGCCCCCGGCCCCGCCGCCCGCGAGCTCCGGCGCAGATGAAGGCCCGCATCAGGAAGGTCCTCGCCGGCACGCGGTGCGGCCCTTCGCCGGGCCCCGCCCCGCCCCGCCCCGCACGCCCGCCCCTCTCAGGCGGGGCAGGTTCGCGGAGGCGGCGTTCGCGACGACGGCGGCGTGCCCCGGCGGGGCCGCCTCCGTCGCCGACGAGCGCTCCCCCTCCAGCGCCCCGCCCGACGTCTCCCAGCTCGTCTCCCTCCTCTCGCGCGCCCCTCCCCGCCCCGTACCCCCGTAGGTTCCTTCCCCTGACGCGCCCCGCATCCCACTCAGCTCCCGCGCGCGGGTCCCCGCCCGCACGCGCTCCTCCGCCCCCTTCCTCTTCTACGTCGTGCGCGACCCGTATCCCCGGCCCCAACGCCCCCCCCCCCCCCTCTCCCGCTCCCCCCACCCCCTTGAGCCCGGGTACAGGACCACTGCTTCCCCATCAAGGGCCAGGGCACCGTCCTCACCGGCACCTGCCTCGCCGGCTCCATCAAGGCGCGCCGTACCCCCTTTTCCCCTCCCCCGTCCGAAGACTAACGTACCCCCCGGGGCAGGTGGGGGACTCGCTGGAGATCCCCTCCCTCAAGCAGGAGAAGAAGGCGCGCCCTCTCCCCCACCCCCGTACCCCGGCTCGCCCGGGGCCGAACGGCGTACCCCGCTCCCTCAGGTCAAGTCGATCCAGGTCTTCCGGAAGCCCGTGCAGTCGATCCAACACGGCGACCGCGCGGGTGCGCCGTACCCCGCTCCGCCCCGCCCCGCCCCCCGGGCCTCACCGCCCCGCAGGCGTCTGCGTCACCCAGTTCCCCTCCGAGCAGGCGCCCCCGCCTCGGCCCCCCTCCTCCCCCCCCCGCCGCCTGAGCTGCGTGCTTGTAGATGGAGCGGGGCCTGGCGTGTGCGCCGGGGAGCGTGCCGTCCTTCTCGGCCTGCATCGCCGCCGTCGACAAGATCCGCTTCTTCAAGGGCGAGGCGCGCCACGCCTGCAGACCTCTCCCCGGCTCTCCGGGCTCACTCTCCTCCTCGGCCCCCCCCCCCTCAGGTGCTCTCGAAGAAGAGCAAGTGGCACCTGACGATCGGGCACGACACCGTCATGGCCACCCCCCACTTCTTCTCCGAGGCACGCGTACCCCTCCCAGGGCCTTCCGGTTCCCGGGGCCTTAGGCGGGGCCCGCAGGTCGCCCCGCCGGCGCCGGCGGCGGAGGGCGAGTCCGGAGAGGGCGGGGCGGGGCCGCAGGCGGGGGCGGCCCCCGCGGAGAGCGCCTCGGGCCTCGAGGCCGCAGCCGCCGCCATGCGCCTCTCCGACGTGCGCTTGGCCCCGGCCCCGGCCTCTGCCCCGGCGCCCCCGCGCGGGTTCGAGCCGGCGCAGGAGGACTTCTTCGCGCGCGAGTTCCACCACTACGACGCGCTGCACCCGAACCCCGCCCCCGGGCCAGCGGGGGCGACGGGGTACCCCCGCTCCCAGCAGTACGCCCTCCTCCGCCTCGAGGCCCCCGTCTCCGCCCCCTCGGCAGCCTGGTAACCCCCCCCCCCCCCCCCCCCAGTCCTCCTCCTCACGCCTCGGGGGCAGCTGGTGGGCTCGCGGCTGGACGCGGACGTGGAGCTGCAGAACAAGGCCTGCCGCCTCGCCTTCTCCGGCCGCGTCCTCCGCGTGCGCCGCGCCGCGCCCCGCCCCTCCTCCCCGCGCGCTGGAGCGGGGGGCGGGCCAGGCGGTGGAGGCGGCGGGGGCGGGGGGCCCCGCGCGGCTGCGGATCTTCAAGATCAAGGAGCGGCGGGGAGTCGTGGACCGCACCGTCGACGACCACACCGTCATCGGCCGCGACCTCTTCAAGGCGCGCGCCGTGCCCCCGCCAGCACTAGAACTCTCCCGGGCGGGATCGAGCGCGGGCGGCGCAGAAGGAGACGGACATCGGCGCGTTCGTCGGGCTGCGCGTCGTCCGCGCCGCCACAGGGGCCGTCGGCACCATCGAGGGCTCCTTCGGCAAGTCCGGCAAGTTCAAGGCGCGCCCCCTGCCCCTCCCCTCCCCGGTCCCCCCTCGCGCCTCAGGCGGGGTGCACGTGCACGCAGGTGCACTTCCCGGCGGGGGGCTGCGAGGCGGCGGGGAAGGCGGCGGGGGCGGAGGCGGGGGCCCTCGTGCTGCGCTACAAGCGCTACGCCTTCGACGAGAGGAAGCGCATGCTCCAGGACGGCCTCTTCTAGATCTAGAGGCGCTCCCGCCCCCTCACGGGCTGCACCCCGCGGCCGGCTGCACCTCCTAAATCTCCAGATCCTTCGGAAGTTCGAAGAATTCGAATTGACGTCGACCCCGCATGCAGCATTATGCTAATTACTAGGCTAATTATGCAATGCTATCGGCTAACTGTACACATGCATGCGCATGCGCTAGCGGTATTCCGTCGCATGCGCGCGACCGGCCGGCGGCGCGGCGCCGCGGCGCGCCGCAGTATTCCCCTCGACCGTCGCGCGTACTTGTACCCCCGGCAGCGAATTGAACCGCATTCGAACGAAATGGCACGGCGAACCCGCGGGCGCGAATACGACGAAGTTGAATTCATTCCAGAGCCACAACGCGGCCGCTCCGCTCCAGCGTGCGTGGCGCAGATGGCTTGCATTGCGAGCCGACGTCTCATGATCACGCTCTCGGTGGTGGTTTATACAGCAGTGCCACGGTGCATGCTTAGCTTCTCTCAGTTCATCGAGCCCGCAGCCCTCAAAAAACTCATACGCCGTAGGATATCCTCCACATCTCACGGGCACGCGATCGAGTGCCGCCGTCGGAATACAAAGGCAGGCGACGACACGAAGAAGTGACGTCGACTTCAGCGGATACGAAGAAGCGACGTCGTCGAGCCCCAGCTGCAGACGAAGTAGAATTCCTGCCGGAGCCGCAAGTGCACGCGTACGTGGCGGCGCCTTCTGCAGCTGCTGCGTCTTCGAGTGCAGTGTCTGCTCGAGCTCCGGCCCCGTGGCGGGTGGCGCTGGGGCGCCTGGAGGCCGACCTCGAGGCTTCTGAGCAGCAGCGGGCAGCGCTGGAGACCGCCCGCACCGAGGTGCTCTCGCGCAGGAGCGCGCGGCGCGAGATGCGGCCACAGCTCAGCTCGCGCAGGAGCGTGCGACACTGGCGGCAGCCGCAGCTCAGCTCGCGCAGGAGCGCACGGCACGCGAGGCGGCTGCAGCTCAACTCGCGCAGGAGCGCGCGGCACGCGAGGCGGCGGAGGCGCGGCTGGCGCGGAGCCTGCCGGAGGACCCGCGTGCGGTCGCGAACCTCTCCGCGGACCAACTCGAGCGGCTGCAGCAGCGGCTGCACGCGGCCACGGGAGTGATCGCGGCGGCGCTGGCGGAGGCGCGGCGGCGGGAGCGGGAGTGCGTCGTGTGCTTGGTGCAGGCTCGCTCGGTCATCTGCATGCCGTGCCGCCACAAGGCGGTCTGCGATGGCTGCTTCGAGCAGCTGCGGGGCCGCGACGCGCAGTGCCCCATCTGCCGGGCCCCGCTCAGCCTCAGGGCCTGTGTCACGGGCGTCCTCAACCCGTAGGCCTTGCTAATTAGCTTAGCTTTTACTAGTTTTAGCAAGCTAATTATATATAAATCTCACATTGTGCTGCCAAGTAGCTCTTGCTTTGTTTTGCAATCACATTGTGCTGCAATCAAACATTCAGTTCGTGCTTTGATTTGTTGTGGTGCTCAGGCAGATATGGTCCTGGACCTGGCCCTGCAGCTCTAGCTGGCCGCCGCCGGGCCGAGTGCTCAGCGCCCGATGCCCATTGCCCGCCCACATGCATATGGGGACCGGGCCCGGGACCGGGCGACATGCATGTGGTTGTGAGACCCCCTTAAGATGGGCTTTCAGGATCAGGTTGTACCGGACGCGCGCGCCCGGGGTTTTATTTAAGGAGGTCGGGGAAACGGGATTTAATTTGGGGTAGCTATATTTCCCTTCCCCAATATAAATCAGGCGATTAATATTCCACTGATTATGTTAAAGTCACTAAAAAATATCCTTGCAATCGATTTTCATCAGCTGAACATCAGCTATAGATGGGATCATCACGATCGTCTGCCGGGCCCCCGGGGTCACGCGGGGAGCTCGCCGAGTCGAGGGCGGCCTCGATGTCGGCGCGGAGGAGGCTGCGCAGGCCGCGGGCGTCCCGCGGCAGCCCCGCCGCCGCCAGCCGCCCCGCAAGCTCCCCGTCCCCCAGCGCCCCCGCCTCGCACGCCGCGCACAGCCGCAGCCGCGCCCCTGGCCCCGCGGGCGCCGTCAAGGGCGCGGGAGGGCGGGGCGGGGCGGGGCGGGCCGGGGCGGGCGGACGGAGGAGGGTGGGGTCGGAGCCGGCGCCGTGCTCGGCGGCGAGGCGCCAGAAGGCGGCACCGGCGGCCCAGTCGCGGCGCTCGGCGGCGTTGGCGAGGAGCGGGGCGAAGACGCGCGGGCCGAGGCGCACGCCCCCGCCTCGCACGCCCGCACCAGTGCCGCCCCGCGCTCCGCCCGCCCCACCACCGCGCACGCGTCCGCCTGCGCCGGCCGCTCAGCGCGGGCCTGCGGGCACGCCGGCGGGGCGGGTCGGAGCGGGGCGGGGCGGACGAGGGCGGTGAGGCAGTGGCCGGCGAGGGGCGCGTCCATCCGCCGCAGCTCCGCCACCAGCCGCCCGCTGCGCCCCGCCGCTCGGCCGAGGCGAGCGGCGGGGCGGGCGGGTGGGCGGGCGGAGGGCGGGCCTGACGCCGGCGTCGGCGAGGAGGCCGAGGCCAAGTTCGTGGAGGAGGGCGAGGCCGCGGGCGGCCTCGGCGGCGTCCCCCGCCCGCGCCGCCGCCCGCAGCAGCGGCAGCACGCCGTCGAAGCGCAGGGCCCCGCGCGGCGCGCCGCCTCCTGCCAGCGCCGCGCCCCCGCGAGGTCGCCGGCCCCCGCGAGGTGCGCCACGAGCGCCGCGAAGGTCACCGGCGAGAAGGCGACGCCCTCGCGCTCGGCGGCCGCCCGCACGAGCCGCGCCAGGCCGCCGGCGTCCCAGGGGAGGCGCGCCTCTGTCAGCTCTGGCGCCAGCGCCTGGAGGCTCTCCTCCAGGCACGCCAGGCACAGCTTCAGGTAGGCCCCGAAGAGCGCCGGCGTGCGCGCCAGGCCGGCGGCCTCGGCGGCGAGCCAGACGGCGCGGCCGGCGGCCCAGTCGCCCTGCCCGCGCTGTAGGAGAGGAGGGCGGTGGGGAGGGCGTCCGGGGGCGCGAGGGCGAGGCCGCGGGCGGCGCAGGCGCGGAGGAGGGCGGCGGCGTCGGGGCGCGCCCGGCGAGGAGGAGGGCCTGCCCCAGCGCCGCCGCCGCCGACGAGGCTGTCTCCGGCCCCGCCTCCCGCAGCCGCTGCGGGGCGTCAGGCCCGGGCCGGCGCGGGCGGAGGGGCGGGCGGAGGGACGCGGCGCGGCGCACCTCGATGACCTCGTCCCTGCGCGGCGTGGAGGCGGCGTCGGCGGGGCGGTGCGGGGGAGCGGGCGGGCGGGCAGGGCGGGGCGGGGCGGGGCGGGGCGCACGAGGGCTCGGCCCCGAAGCGGAGCCCGGCGCGCTCGGCGTCGGCGAGGAGCGCCGCCGCCTCGTCGGCCCGCCCTCGCGCGCCGCCCGCCCCAGCAGCGGCGTGAAGACCGCCAGGGGGCGGCCCCGGCGCGCTGCGCGGCGTCGAGCCAGGCGCGGGCGGCCTCCCAGCGGCCGGCGGCGGCGAGTCCGGCCACGCCGGCCGCGTAGAAGGGGCGCCCAGGGCGCCCTCGAGGCCGGCGGCGCGCGCCTCCGCCCACACGAGCTCAGCCAGGCCCTCGGGGCCCCGGGGAGGCCGGCGGCCGCGAGCTCGGGGCCGAGCTCCGCCACCGCCTCCCCCGCGCACGCCAGGCAGAGCCGCAGGTACGCCGCTGCGCAGCGGTCAGCCGGAGATCGAGACAAGGGCCAAAGAGGCAGGGGCGGGGCGGACCGAGGAGGTGGCTGTTGAGGGGTACGGAGAGCGGGGCGAGGAGAGCGCGGAGGGCGCGCCCGGGGCCCAGAGGCGGCGCCCCGCGCAGGCCCCCAGCAGCGCCGCGAAGAGCCGCTGCGGGCGCACCGGCCCGCCCGCCGCCGCCGCCGCCCGCGCCAGCGCCACCGCGTCGTCCCCCGCCCCGCAGCCAGCAGCGCCTCGCCCTGCGGGGGGAGAGGGGTCGACGCGGGGCGCGGGAAGGGGCGGCGGACGGGTGCGCGCGAGGACGACGGCGCGGCTGGTGGCGTCGGGCGGCGTCGCCTCTTCCAGGTCCTGCGCGCCAGCTCGGGAGGGCGCCGGCGTCGGCGGGGCAGGCGGGGTCGCGCCTGCAGAATCCCGGGGCTGCAGACGAAGGGGGAAGTCAGCGTGGACGCGGGGCCGGGCGGCGGCGAGGGCCCAGGCGGGGCGGACCCGGGGCGCGGGGAGAGGGGGTACCCGCCGGCCTCGAGGCGGGCGAGGAGGCGGCGCACGGCGGCGGAATCCCGCGCTGCGAGGGCGCCCCGCAGCAGCTCCGCCGCCCGCTTCGGCTCCAGCGGCCCGCCCACCGCTTCCTCCACCCCCTCCGCCCCGCCTCCGCCCCCACCCTCCTCGGGCTTCTGAGCGCGGGGGAGGCTGGGACCGGCGGGATGCGCGTCCGCGCGGGGCGGGGCGGCAGCGGGCAGACCTCGGGGCGGCTCGGGGCGCGAAGCTGACCCCCGCAGCGGTCGCGCGGTCCCGCACGAGGCGGGCGAGGCCGGCGGCGTCGCGCGGGAGGCCGGCGGCCGCGAGCTCGGGCCCGAGCTCCGCCGCCGCCTCCCCCGCGCACGCCAGGCACAGCTTCAGGTACGCGTCTGCCGCGCCGGTCAGAGCGCGGCGGGGCGGGCGACGCGGGGGCGCGGGGCGGGCCGAAGGCGGGCGGTCGAGGGGCACGCCGCGCTCCCCGCGAGCCGCCAGAGGGCGCGCCCCGGGGCCCACAGCCGCAGACGCGCGCAGGCGCCGAGGAGCGCGGCGGTGGTGCGGGCGGCGCCGTCGGTCGGCCCCGCCGCCCACCGCCGCCCGAGCAGCGCGAGCGCGCCGTCCGCCCGCCCCGCCGCCAGCAGCGCCTCCGCCTGCGGACAGGCGGCGCCGGCGTCGGCGGGGCGGGCGGGGCGGGCGGGGCGCACGAGGATGCCAGCGGAGGCCTCGTGCGTCCCGCCGCGCCCCTCCGCCTCCGCGTACGCCCCCTCCGCCAGCGCCAGCCACCGCTCCTCGCGATTCCTGCGGTGCGGGGGGTAAGAGGCGAGCGCCGCGGCGGGGCGGGCACGGGGCGGCGGGCCGGCGGGAGGCGGCGCCGAAGGCGGCGACAGCGGCGTGGTAGGCGATGGGGAGGAGGCCGCCCGGCGGGCGCGGCGCCGCCAGCAGCCGCTCCGCCTCACCCGCCGCCCGCTCCGCCTCGTTCGCCCGCATCAGCTCCCGCACTGATCAGGAGGCGCAAAGTGATCAGGAGGCGCGCGGGAGGGCGGCGGGGCGGCGGCACCGAGGACGTAGTGGTACATGGCGCCGTGCGTCTCGTAGCCGGCGACGGCGCCCGACTCGGCGCGCCGGAGGAGCGCGGCGGCGTCGTCGGGGCGCCCCGCGGCGACGTAGGCGCGCATGAGGGCGGCGAGGGAGCCGCCGGGCGGCAGGCCGCGCGCGACGGCTTCCTCGAAGCGCTCCGCCGCCTCCTCCAGCCGCCGCTCGCCGCACAGCTGCTTCACCGACGCCGCCAGCGCGCCGCCGCTGCGGGGCCGTGCTCCCGCCGTCCGGTGCGCTTCGCTCGACGACCCCGGGACCTTCGCCGGCCTCGCGCGTGCCGGCGCCCGATGATTGCGATCCGCCTCGGCGCCGGCAGCTGCAGCTTCCGCCCGCGGCCGCGGCCGCGTCGGAGCGGCGTCCGAGCTCGAGCCAGCTGGGGCCGAGCTGGACCACCGCGCTGGCCGTACGTGAGCGATGCGGCATGCGCACAGCGCTCTGGGCGACAGCGCAACGCTGGCGGCGAGTGGCGATATCGATGTAAATGCCCTGCACAGATATCGAGTTGCGCGGAGGCTGGAGGGGGCCCACGGGCTCGCCGTCCACGCGCGGTAGCGCCAGCGCTCCGCCGCGCACGCTGCGGCCGCGCTGGGCCGCAACATCGGTTGCTCTGCTCCAATCCAGAATCTGTGTACCCGGCCATCGACCCTCCCCCCCATTCTAGGCCACCTGCAGCTGAGCCTCGCAGAGCATTCTTGCATTGAATGAGAATGTGCATGCACAAGGCAGGGCGCCCCGACGCGGGCGGGGCGGGCGGGCTAGACGAGGCGGGCGAGGTCCTGGACGCGGGCGACGTCGGCGGGGGCGACGGGCGCGTCGGGGAAGCCGCTCAGCAGCGGCCACAGCCGCCGCGCCGCCAGCCGCCGCTCGTTCTCGTCCCGCACGCCCAGCACCGCCGACACCAGCGGGCCCTGCCGCCGCCCCCGCCTCAGGGCGATGACGATCGGGGCGGGGCGGGGGCGGGGCGGGCGGGCCAGATGGCGGGGTGGAGGCGGTCGGCGGGGGCGACGCGGCCCTCCTCGAAGAGCGCGTGCGCCGCCGCCACGCCCTCCAGCGCCTTCCCCGCGGCCTCGTACCCCCGCACCAGCGCCTCCACCGCCTCCGGCGCCGCCTTGAAGGGCCTCATCCGCAGCGCCGCCCCCGACCCCGCCGGCTCACCGCACCGGCACAGCGCCTGCCGCGCGCCCCTGAGGCCGGCGCGCGAGGGCGGGCGGCGCGGTGCGGTGCGGGCCGGGAGGCACCTTGACGGTGGCGAGGACGAGGGGCGGGCCGAGGAGGCGGAGGCCGCCGAGGTGGCCGCCGCGGAGCTCGGCGAGGAGGGCGGAGATGGCGGCGGCGCCGGGCCGCCCGCCGAGCTGCGCGTGCGCCTCCAGCACCGCGAGGTACGCGGAGGAGTCCAGGCGCGCCCCCGGCGCCCGCGCCATCTGAACCAGCCGCCCCGCCCGCTTCTGCGCCTCCTGCCGCTGGCCCGCCCGGTTGTGGAACTGCGCGGCGAGCGTGCGCCCGTAAGGGAGGGGGAGAGGGGGCGGGGGCGGGGGGCGCGGGGCGGGCCTCGAGGAGGGCGCGCTCGGTGCGGGGGTCGGGCGGGGCGCGCTCGGCCTTCATCTCCGCCAGCACGCGCCCCACGAGCGCCCGCTCCGCCCCCGTCGGCGCCCCCGCCCCGCGCGCCGCCCCCGCCAGCAGTGCCGCGTGCACCCCGGGGCCCCCGCAGCCGGCCGCCTTGGCCTCGCGGGCCCACCACTCGGCCGCCGCCGTCTCCCGCGCGACGCGAAATGGTTCACCTGAGATCAAATTCAGCCGCGGCGGGGCGGGGCGAGGGGAAGGGCGGGGGGCACGCGCCACGGTGCCGTAGGAGGAGGCGTCGAAGGGGGCGCCGGCCTCGGCCATCCGCCCCCGCAGCAGCTGCGCCACCCCGCTCGCGTCGCGCGGCAGGCCGGCGGCCTCCAGCTCCGGCCCGTGCGCCGCCGCCGCCGTCTCGGGCAAGCCAGGCACAGCTTCAGGTACGACCCTGCGGCGCCCTCAGGCGAGGGGCCGAGGGGCGGGGCGGCGGGGCGGGCGTGGAAGGCGCACGGTAGTCGGGGGCGTGCCCTCAGCGCGCATGCGTTCGAAGAGGGCGCGGCCGCCGGCCCAGTCGGCGCGGTCGGCGCAGGCGCGGAGGACGGGCGCGTAGAGGGCCCCAGTGACCGCGACGCCCTCCGCCGCGCAGCGCGCGATTAGCGCCAACGCCGCCTGCACCCGCCCGAAGTGCGCATACAGCTCAACCTGGGGGCACGGGTCAGAGGGCGGGGGGGGCGGGGGGGGGGGGGGGGGGGGGGGGGGGGGCGGGCGGGGGGCCCGGGGGCGCGGGCCAGGGGCAGGGCGGCGCCGGCGGTGACGGCCTTCTCGCGGAAGGCGTGCTCCACGAGGCGCTCGGCCTGCGCCACGCCAAACCCCGCGTCCCGCGCCGTGCTGCCCTCCCCGCCGCCGGTCAGAGGCGCGGGGGCGGGTGCGGGAGCGAAGCGAGGTGGGCGCGGGGCGGGCCTGTTGCGGTCGGTGGCGATGGCGCGGCAGGCGGAGGCGGCGACGGCGAGGAGGGCGGGGTCCAGAGCCGCCTGCTCGGGCGCCACCCGCCGCGCCAGCATCGCCCCCAGCAGCTCCCGCACCCCCCGCAGGTCCCCCGCCCCCCGGTACCCGTCCACTGCCGCGAGGGGGGTGAGCGGGGGGGCGGCGGGGGCGGTGGAGAAGAAGCGCGGCTGCAGGGGCGCACGCATGGCGGCCCAGTGGTAGGAGTTGAGGAGCGGGAGGTCGTTGGCGACGGCCCAGTCGAAGAGGCCGCGGGCCGCGGGGGCGCCCCCCGCCGCCATGTACCCCTTGAGGAGGTCGGTGAGCATGGTGGGCGCGGCGGTGCCCTCCGCGAGGCTCCGCTGGAAGAGCTGCGCCGCCTCCTCCAGGCGGCCCCGCAGGATGAGGCCCTTCACGGTCGTCGCTGACGCGAAGTCCTCCCCCTCCTCCTCCCCGCCCCCACGCGCCCCCTCCATCGACCGCTCCGGCGCCGTCTGCGGCTTCCACTTGAACTCCTTCTTCCGCTTCCCCCGCCGCCGCTTCTGCCCCGGGCCCTCCCCCGCGCCCTCCGCGGCGCCCTCCCGGCCGGCGCCGCGCTCCGCCCTGGGCTGGGCGCGCGCGGCGGCCGTCGCGGCGCCGCGCAGGACCGTCGACCATCCCCACGCGCCGAACGGCTGCGCGCCGGCGGCTCGCAGCGGTGCTGCTAGCAGCGCTGCCCGCCCGATCGCGCTGCCGGTCCAGGCGCGAGGCAGCGCGGCGACTGAATGGGTCGCGCGGTGGACGCCTTCGCGCGCGGTCGTCAGGCACCGCCGGACCAGCGCGAGCCGCCCGGCGAGGCCAGATGCCCTCCCGCTCCCCGCAATCAGCATCGCCGCTGGTCGCGCGGGCGCGCAGCTGCCGCTGGAGCTACGGCGCTCGTTCAAAGGCGGCGCAACCCCTCCCTGCGCGCGCGTGTGAGGATCGGAGAGGCGCTTCGGCGAGCGCGCGGCGAACCGCTTCGGCTTCGCGGAGCCCGCCGGCGAGCTGGTTCTGAGAAGCTGGACTCCCGCTGCCCGCGGTTCGCCCGTGCTCGAACTCGTTCGTCGCCCTCGACGTGCCGGGGCGAGACGCGGGTTCGGATCGCGGTGGGCTTTTTCCGGGTTCGACAACTGGACCAATCATGATCACGTTTCCTTGTTGAACTTCGGAACTCGCCTGTACCCCGGCCCATTTAGCACTTGCGCCACTCCGCATTGCGATCGGAGCGCCGGGAGCGACTGGGTCACTGCGCGCGTGCAGATTAGCAGAGGTCGTCGCTGGAGATCTAGAGCGAACTTTAGGAAGAAGCCTCGCAGCGCGCAACGCCCAGCTGCGGCGCCGACTTGCCTCTTTGTCTCGCGGAGCGGCGCACCTGGATCAGTCGCGTGCACTCGGCCCGCGCGGGGCTTTCGGGCGCTTTCCAACGCACCTGCTGAGCATTCCATCAACCCAGCGTCGGATTTAGCGGCCTGCGGGCGAACAGCGTCGCGCGAGCGACTTCTGCGGAGCTCTGACCAGCATTTTTAGCCCGCCGTTGCTGTCGACGGCGCGCCCTTGCTCCAGCCCAGCCGGCCCAGCCGCAGGCAATTGCAAAAAGCCGAGCGGCCAGCTGCTGCTGTCCTCGCCGGGCGCGCGTAGCCTGCCGAGGCTGCCGGCGCGGAGCTTCTGTCACCGATCAGAGCGGGGGCGGGCCGCCCGGCGGAGCATCCGGCCATGCCCGCGGTCGTGTACGCGCTCTCTGAGAGCGGCTCGGGGAGCGCGTCGCCCGAGGCCGACCCGCCGCTGAAGGACGCCGCCCACGACGACGACGGCCTCCTCGCCGCCCGCGCCCCGGCGCTCAACGCCGCGCACGGTCAACGCTCCCGCCGCCACTCCCTCTTCGAGCGCCAGCGCGAGCAGCGCGGGCGCGCGGAGGCGGCGCGGGATGCGCTGGAGAGCAGCGGCCAATGGCTGGGGCGCGTGCAGCTCGCGCTGGCGCCGAACGCGCCGGCGCGCATCGTGTGGAACATCTACGTCGCCCTCCTCATTCTCTACACCATGGTCATGGTCCGTGCCTTGCCGCCTGCGAGCCCGCCCCGCCCCGCCCCGCCCGGGCCGACGCCGGGGGCGGGCGGGCGGGGCGCGCATGCGCAGGTGCCCTTCGCGGTGGCGTTCGACTTCTACGCGCTGCGGCCGCCCGCCCTCGTCTCCTTCGACATCGCCGTGCGCCACCGCCCCGCCCCGCCCCTCCCGCCCCGCCCCCGCCCCGCCCGACCCGGCGCCCGCCCCCGGCCCGGCCCGGCCCCGGCCCCGGCCCCGCGCAGGCCGACCTCTCCTTCCTCGCCGACGTCCTCCGTGCGCCCCGTACCCCCCTGCTCCGCTCCATCCCCCCCTGAGGCGGCGGGCAGTGAACCTGGTGTCGCCCTTCGAGGAGGAGGACCCCCACTCGCGCTCCCCGCGCCTCGTCTTCTCCCTCCGCCGCATCGGTGCGCCCCCTCTCCTGCCCCTCGCGAATCGCCGGCGGCCGACTGCGCGGGGCGGCAGCGGTGCGGTACGCGCAGCGCTGGCTCGTGCCCGACGTCCTCTCCTCCATCCCCGTGCGCCCCGCCCAACCCGCGGCCGGCTCTCGTGCCGCCCGGCCCGCCCCGCTGAGGTCTTCGGGGCGGGCAGGCGGACCTGCTGGGGGACATGGCGCACGACTCGGCCCTCCGCATCATCAAGATCCTCCGCCTCCTCAAGGCCCGCCCCCGCCCCGCCCGCGCCCGCCCGACCCGGGCCCGCCCGACCCGCCCCCCGCGGCTCACGCCTCCCCCGCCCCTCAGATCGCCCACGTGCTGCGCCTCGCCCGCATGCTCGACTCCCTCCGCCGCCTCCGCGCCGTCCGCCCCACCCGCCCTCCCCGCCCCCCCGCTCCCCTAAGCCCGCCGCCGGACTGCAGATCGCGCGGCTGGAGAGCCGGGTGCGGCTGTACCCCGGGTCGGGCCGCCTGCTGGCGCTGGTCGGATGGGTCGCCCTCATCGCCCACTGGTCACCCCCCGAAGCCGACGAGACGCGCCATCCGAGTCTGACGCCCCGCCGGCGCCAGGTTCTCCTGCCTCCAGTTCCTCGTGGCCTCCTGGGACGGCCACTTCCCCAGCGAGTCCTGGTGCCCCCGCCCCCTCCCCCCGCCCTCGGCGTATGCGTACCCCCGCGAGCCGCTCCCCCCCAGGGTCGTCGCCCAGGGCCTGCAGGATGCCCCCGTGGGGGACCAGTACCTCAATTGCCTTTACTGGGTCCTGGTGGGCCGCGTACCCCCCTTGTGACCCGCCCCGGCCCCTCTCACGCCGGCCGGCAGACGACCCTCGCGACGATCGGATACGGTGACATCACGTGCGCCCGCCCGGGGGCGACCCGAGAGCCCCGTACCCGTCTGAGCGCCTTTCCTCTCCGCGCAGACCGGGCTCGAACCGGGAGAAGGCCGTCACGCTCGTCATGTTCCTCGTGCGCCGCGCCCCGCAATTGCCTTCCTCCCTCCCGCCTCTCGGCCGCCGCTGACGGGGCGCCCGCCGCAGGTCGGCGCGACCGTCTTCGCCTTGTCCGTCCCCCGAGCCCCCCCGCCCGCGCTGCCCGCCCTCCCTGACCCGCGCCCCGCAGCCTCATCAGCACCGTCACCGGCCTCGCCGCCTCCCTCGACCGCGCGGTACCCCCTCCCCCTCCCCCTCCCCCTCCCCCTCTCACCCCCTCCCTCTTCTCCTCCCAGGCGGCCATCTACCGTGAGCGGCTCGACGCTGTCACGGGCTTCCTCCGCTACCACCAGGCGAGCCCCCACTCCCACCCCCTTCACCCCGCCCTCTCGTGTACCCCCCTGACGCCCCGCCCCCAGGTCCCCTTCCACATCTCGCACCGCATCAAGACCTACTACGAGCACTTCCTGGTGCGCGCCGCCTCGACCCCCAAAGGAACGAAAAGGAATGGGCCTCTGGGGGCAGCGGGGCTCGCTGGCGTTCGACGAGGGGCGGCTGTTCGGGGACCTCTCGGAGTCGCTGCGGACCGAGCTCGCCATCTTCCGCCACAAGGACCTCATCACCAAGGTCCCCCGCCCCCGCCGTCCTTGCCCCGCGTCGGGCTCTCTCGCCGACGAGGCGGGGTCGGCCGGGGGCAGAGCGAGCTGTTCCAGAAGGTGCAGGAGCGGCGCTTCCTCGAGCGCGTCGTCCTCCTCCTCCGCCGCTGCACCTTCGCCCCCGGCGACCGCATCTTCCACCAGGTGCCCCCCGCCCCGCCCCGCCGCGCCGCCCCGGGCCCCGCTGAGGGGCGGGGCGGGGCAGGGGGAGCGGGGGAGCGAGATGTACTTCGTGGCGCTCGGGAGCGTGCGCATCGAAATAGGGCCGGCGGGGGCCGCCCGCCCCGTCGCCGCCCTCCCCTCCGGCTCCTTCTTCGGCGAGGTGGGCCCCCCGCGCTCCCCTGCTCCCTCCCTCTTCCCACGCGCGGCGGCGGCCCCTCAGATCGCGACGCTGACCGACTCCGTCCGCACCGCGCACGCCGTCGCCGCCGAGTACACCGGTCCGGCCCCCCCACCCCCCCCCTCTTTCCTTTCCTTTCCTTTTCCTTTCCTTTCCTTTCCTTTCCTCTCCTCTCCTCTCGCTTGCTGAGGGGGCGGGCAGAGCTCTACTCGCTCTCGAAGGGGGACCTCGCCTCGGTGCTGGAGGACTACCCCGACATCGCCGACGAGCTCGCCGAGTGAGCGGGCCCCCGCTTTCTTACCCCTCCCGAGCCCGCCCCGCTGATGGCGGCGGCGCCACAGCGTGGCGCTGCGGCGGCTGGAGAACATGCATATGCAGAACCAGGCGGGCCCGGGCGAGGACGGCGCGCCCGGCGCGGCCGCCGGGCCCCGCCCCTCCGGCGCCGGAGCCAGTGCGCCCCCTGCCCGCCGCCTCGCGCCTCGCCGGTGCGAGCGGGGCCCGGGCCGGTGCGCAGTCACGGAGCGCTTCCTGAGCGAGGAGGAGGCGGGCCTGCGGGGCGGCGGGGCAGCCCGCCCCAGTCCCCCTCGGCCGCCTCCACCGCCCGGGGCGAGGCGGGGCGCCCGGGGTCCGGGCGGCGGCTGGTGCCGGCCTCGCGCATCTCCGACGACGACGACTGCGCCGACGCCGTCATCGAGGCGCGCCCGCCCGCCCCGCACCGCCCCGCCCCGCTGGGCCGGGCGGCCTGACGGGGCGCGGGGCGGGCAGCTGCGGCCGGCCGGGGCGGGCGGGGGCGACGTGGCGGTGCTCGAGCTGAGCGCCCCGGGGGACCCGAGGAGGAGGCCGCCGCCCGCGTGCGCCGCCCCGCCCCGCCCCCGCCCCTCGCTCCGGCCGGCGCTGAGGGGGCGGGCTCAGGCGCTGGCGCTGGGCTGGCGACCTCGCGGGGCCCCATCCGCGAGGCGATCCTCCGCCGCGCGCAGGCCACCCACCGCACCTCGGGCGCCCGCTCCCAGCGCAGCCGTGGCCGCCCCCCCGCAGAGCCTGACGCCCCCCGCGAGCCGGCCCAGGCGGCGCCGCCCTCCCGCCTCGCCGGCCTCACAGCGCTGGGCCCGCTCAAGGGCGGCGACGCCCCCGCCGGCACGGGGATAGGCGGCATGGCGGAACTTGCCGCGGAAGCCTCGGGCCCCACGCCGGGGCCGGGCCTCCTCCCTCGCACCCCGAGCGATCTCTCCCGAGCCGAGGCCACCGCCGCCGCCGCCGCCCTTGCCGACGGCTCCCGGCGCGGCAGCGGGTCGTCCGCCCCCCGCAGCGGCCGCGCCGCCTCGTCCCGCTCCGACAGCGTCGGCGGCGCAGTACCGGCGCTGGACCTGGCAGGGGCAGGGGCGGGGGCGGGGCGGGGGCGGGCGCGGGCGCGGGGCGGAGGGCGCGGGGCCGGGCCCGGGCCGGGGCGGCGGGTGAGCGGGCGTGGGCGGCGCTGTCGAAGCACCGGCGGACGTCGGTGACGGCGTCGTTCGTGGCGGGGGCGCTGGCGAGCGGGGACCCGAGCTGCCGGCGGCGGCCGCGGCCGCCGTCGAGGGCCCCGCCGGCGCCAAGTTCAAGGCTCTCGTCTCCGCCGTCCTCGCCACCCGCAAGCCCTCCGCCCCCTCCCGCCCGCCCCGGCCCCGCCCTCCCCGTCTCGCTCGCTGGCGTTGAGGCCGAGGGGCCGGCGGGGCCGGAGGGGGCGCTGGCGGCGGCGGTGGCGCGGGCGCTGCTGCCGGCGATGCGGGCGGAGGTGGCGGCGGCGGTGCGGGCGGAGGTGGCCCGCTGCGGGCCGAGCTGCGCGCCCTCCGCGCCCTCCTCGAGGCCCGCCCCGCCCCGGCGGCCCCCGCCGCCGAGGCCTAGGCCCCGCCCTCGCTTTCGCCACAGCTTCCCTAGGGAACAGTACTATAGCTAGCTATATAGTGTTCCCGTGAGCGACCTTTTGAACTACAACGGTATGTACATGTTCTGCGCTCTATGAATTTTATGGGCTAGCTCCTATAGGCCACATGGCTCGTGGAAGGCGTGGCTCGGCGCCCATGTCTATGGACGCGTGAAAAGCGGGAAACGCCAAAAAGTAAAAAGCTGATCACTCGCTTGGATTGACACTCGAGCTCGCATACACTGTGTAGCTACGGCAAACATGGAAAAGCTCATCATGATATCTTGCCCGCCTGCGCGGCTCGCCGGCGCCGACGCGTACGCTGATATCCGATGATCATTGCGATCCGTCGCCCGGCTTCGGGGCGTGCGAAGGCGCCTCACTGGCGCTGCGGAAGCCGCCTCGAAGGCGTTGCCGCAGCGTCTTCGGGATCATCCTGCAGCTGCCGGTGCTCATCACGGCTACCCAGATCTAGGTCCTGCCGATCCCGCTCCCGGGGCCCCCGGCGGCCGCCGCCCCCGCATGCGCAGCCGCCGCCGCCCCCGCCGGCTTCTCGACCTCGGGCGGCGGGATCTCGATCTCCTCGTACCTGGGGGCGCAGGCCCGCTTGAGCGGCGACCGGGCCGGAACAGGCGCGGGGCCGGGGGGGGGGGGGGGGGGGGGCGGGCACTTGTTCCAGGCGATCTTGGGCCCCTCGTCGGGGAGGCGGGAGACGAAGTTGACGAGCGGGTTGTCCGGCGTCCGCCACCGCGACGTGATCTGGTGCACCCCTGCCCCCGCCCGGCCCCGCCCCCCGTCACGGGCGTCGGGGCGAGGAGGAGGAGGAGAAGAGGGGCGGGGCGCGCCGACGAGGACGAGGATGGCGCGGAGGGGCACGGCGTACAAGACGGCGGCGAGGAGGGCGAGGAGGGCGACGTAGAGGGCCGTCATCCACCGCACGTCCCACCGCACCAGCCTGCCGCGGGCGAGGCGAGGCGAGGCGAGCGTTCCTCAGCGCCGCCGGGGAGAATCCAAGCCCGGGCCGGGGGCGGGGGCGGGGCAAGAGGAGGGTGGGGCAGCGCACTTGTCGAGGCGCTCGAGGAAGCGGACGGCGCCGTACCTGCCGCCCCGCGGGGGGGAGGGAGGAGGCGCGCCGTGAGCTCCGAGCCCCGGGTGGCAAGCCGGCGCGCGGAGCCGAGCTCGGGGCCGGAAGGGAAGAGGGGGAGGGGGGGGGTCCGCACATGGCGTTCTGGAGGGCGAGGATGTTGCCCCGCAGCTTCCTGCCGCCCCGCCCGCGCGAGGTCGCGCGCAGAGCGGAGGAGAAGGGGGCGGGGGCGGGGGCGGACGTGTAGAGGGCGTAGGCGTTCTCCTGCTCGGAGCCCGTGTTCCCCTCCACGTTCACCTCGTCCCTGCGCGGCGGTCCGGCTCAGGCGGGGCCGGGCGGGCGGGGCGGGGCGGGGGAGGGCGGGGCGGGGCGGGCCGCTCGGCGTCGTCGCCGAAGGTGACGGCCTTCGAGAGGCGCAGGTCCGCGTGCTTGCCCCTGCGGCCCGCCGCGGTCAGCGGGCCCCCGGGCGGCCGCTCGCTCGGTGGGCGCGCACGGTTTGGCGTTGAAGCCGCGGAGGAGGACGACGAGGGCGTGCCTGCGGGGCCCCGCCCGGCTCAGCGGAAGGCCGGGGAGGGCGGGGCGGGGCGGGGCGGGGGGGGACCGGAGGAGGAAGAAGGTGGGGAGGAGGTGGAGGTACTTCACCATCGCCAGGTACAGCTGCGCAGGCTCAGGGGCGGAGGCGGAGGAGGCGGGGCGCGGGGGCGGTGCGGGGCGGGGCGCACGCAGAAGCAGGCGAGGGAGTAGAGGGGGTTGTCCCAGCTCTTCACCTTCTCCACCATCCTGCGCGCCATGCCAGGTCAGCGAGTCGAGCCGAGTCGAGGAGAGGGCGGCGAGGAAGGCGGGGGCGTGCTTGGCGTAGGGGAGGAGGGCGGTGAGGCAGGGCTTGAGGGACTCGAAGCTGTCCTTCATCGACCCGAACAGCACCTGCGTCTGCGCCCCCCGAGATGAGGCCCGCGCCGCCGGGCCGAGCCGGGCGGGGCGGGGCGGGCCTGGTTGTAGTAGACGCGGCGGGGGTCGTTCGGGTCCTCCAGCGGCGGGTTCCCCAGGTGCGAAAAGTAGTACGGCGCCTGTCCAGGGCCCGGCCGCGCTCAGAGGCCGGCCGGCGGCGGGGTGGAGGGCGGGGCGGGGCGGGGCCGGGGTCTCCGGGCGCACGGGGAAGACGGTGTACTGGAGCTTGACGTGGAGCTTGCCGCGGAAGCGGAAGCCCCGGATCGCCCCCTGCGCCCCGCCCCGGCTCGGCGCCGGGGCTCGAAAGCGGGGCTGGCGGGGCGGGGCGGACGGTGCGGGTGCCGCCGACGCGCCAGCGCTTCTTGGAGCCGATCTCGTACTGCCGCTCGTGCTCCTGCGCCCCCGGCCGGGGTCAAGGGCGGGGCATGGCGTGCGGGGCGGGGCGTGCGGGGCGGGGCGGGTGGGGCGGGGCGGGCGGGCGGGCCTGCTGGTCGGCGAGGTCCCAGAGGGGCACCCGGATGCACCCGAGGAAGCTGTCCGCCGTCAGCTGCGCCCCGCCCCGCGAGGCCTCAGGAAAACACAAAACGGGGGCGGAGCGGGGCGGGGCAGCGGGCGGGCGGGCCCGGTTGCGGTCGTAGACTTCGATGAGGAGGAAGCCGGTCGGCTCCGTCACGGGTCTGCGCCGCGCCGGAGGAGGAGGCTCGGGGCCGGCATCGAGACGCCCCGGAAGAGGGGGGCGTGGCGGGCGCACAGGTGGAAGGTCTCATTCCAGGTCGGGTCGGCGGTCCCCGGGCACGTCCCCGTCGGATGCTCCGCCCCCTCCAGCGTTACCTGCCGCCCCCGCCCCCTCGGCCCCCTCGGCCCCCGCCCTCCGGAGCGAGGGCGGCCGGGGCGGGGCGGACGACGCAGAAGGGGTCCGTGCGGGTCAGCTCGCCCCCCTCCAGCTGCTCCGCCCCCAGCACTGCGTCCGGCCCCGCCTCAGCCGGCGAGCCCTCGGCGAGCCCTCGTCGGGCGCTCGGCGGGGCGGGGTGAGTCGCACGCTCGACGCGGAGGTGTCCGATGGTCTTGCGCTTGACCGGCACCTGCCCGGCGGGCGTCGACGCAGGATCCAATCCGCCAGCTCCAGCGAGGCGGGAGGGGCGGGGCGGGGCGGGGCGGGGTACGGCGGGCCTCCTTGGGGGGCTTGAGGAAAGAGAGGGCGCGGGAGATGCGCCCCTCGTCCTCCGACAGCTCCAGATCGTCCTCCTCCCCCTCCTGCCCCCCCTCCTTCTTCTTCTCCTCCGGCCCCGCCCCCTTCTCCTCGGCCTTCTTCTCCTCGGGCGGGGGCGCCGGCCGCGCGCCCCGCTGCCGCGCGGCGCCGACCGGCGTCAGGGCTGTCCTCGGGACGGGGCTGCGGGCGGTGCGGGGCGGGGCGGGGCACCTGGCGGACGGTGACGGCCCACTCGTCGGCCAGCTCGCACCGCGTCATCAGCGCCTCCTGCGGCCCGTCCGCCTGAGCAGCAGGACTGGAGTAGGGGGGGGTCGGGTGGTGGGAGGGGCCGCACGGCCTGGACGGGGTCGTAGCCGCCGGTGTAGGGCCGCAGGGGCCGCTTCGCGAAGCTCTTGACCTTCTCCACCGCCCCTACGATCCGCTGCCCCGCGCCCCCGCTCGGGGGGGGGGGGGGGGGGGGGGGGGGGGGGGGGGGGGGGGGGGTACGGCGCACGTCAACGTTGTCCCGCGTCTCCTTCGCGTCGTCGTCCTTCTTCTCGTACTGCACCTGCGGGGGCGACGCGTGAGGCGCGCCCGCCGGCGGGGCGGGGCGGGGGCGCGCCAGGCCGACTCGGCTGGCGAGGGCGTCGGCGAGCTGCGGGGCCCGCCGCGGGAGCACCTGCCGCCCGCGCGCGTCGGGGGCGGCCGGGGGCGGTGGGGCGGGCGGCGGGGGCGCGCGCACCGGCCGCTCGGCGATGGCGGCCTCGAACTTGCGCCGCGGCTGCCCCCGCGCGGGCGCCTCAGACGGGGTCGCCCTCGGGGGGCGGGCGAACGGGGCGGGAGCCGAGGCGCGCACGTCGGGGCCGTAGATCATGTTGTCAGCGCCCTCGTGGAGGGCCCGGAAGGCCCCCATCACCGTCCCCGCCGCCTGCCCCGCCTTCAGCGGCGCCGGGGCAAAGGAGGGCGGCGGGGGCGCGGGGGGCGGGGGCGGGCCTCCATGGCGAGGGAGCCGTCGACCATGCCGCGGGCCCAGCTGCGCGGGGCGGGTGGGCGGGGCCGGGTCGGGGTCGAAAGCAGCCGAGCGGAGAAGGCGGGCGAGGCGAGAGCATAGCGCACGACTTGGCGGCAGCGACGGGGTCGAAGGCGCGCGCGCCGTGCGCCTCCGCGAACTCCTCCAGCTGGCCCCGCGCTAAGGAGGAGGCGGTGCGGGGCAAAGGGGCAGGGCGGGGCGGGGCGGCCGGGGAACGGGGTAGGGCGGACCGGGGAGGGGAGGACCTGCTTCTCCGGGGAGGGCTCGAGGGTGCGGCGCGTCTGCTTGTCGTCCTCGTCCGTCGCCAGCCAGCGCCCGCACGGGAACGTCCACTGCCGCGCCTCCAGCCCCTGGCCCCGCACCCGCACCACAACCTGCCCCACCGCCTCAGCCGTCCCCTCGGCCCTCGCCGGGGGCGGCCGCGCCTTGTCGAGGAACCAGCCGGGGCCCAGCCCCGAGTTGTCGTGCTCGATCACCAGCCTGCGGGGGGCTCGGCGGGCCCGGGCGCGGCGGAGGAGGGGGAGGGGAGGGGGGTACCGCGTGAGCTCGCCGAGCTCGGGGCACTCGATGATGAACTCGTCCATCTGCGGTCGTACCCCCGCGGGCCCGCCGTCGTTGGCCGGCGGCCCCAGAGCCGCCCCAGAGGGGGAAGGGGGGGGGGGGGGGGGGGGGGGGGTTGCGGACCTGGCCCTGCTCGAAGAGGGCGTGCGTGGAGATGCCGCTCGTCGAGTACTTCAGCCGCTGCGGTGCGGGGATCCAAGGCGCCGCCTCGGCCTCAGCGCGGAGTTGGGCGCGGGGCTCGGGCGGGGGCGGCGGGGGCGGGGGCGGGCCTTCTTGAGGACGGTGGCGAGGGAGCCGACGATGGAGACGAAGACGCGCGCGTCCGTCCCCGCCCCCTTCACGTCCCCCGTGTACACAAGCACCTGTACCCCGTGTCGGACGGCGCGGTGGGCGCCGGGCGCGGCGGGGGCGAGGGGCTCGGGCGCACGCGGTACTTCACGGGGGCCCCCGGCCGCCGCACGCTCTTTAGGAGGCCCGAGCCGCCGCCAGCGCCCCCCAAGGCGGCGTCGGCGCCCGCCGGCGCCGACGCGGGCGCCGGCGACTCGCCTGCCGGCCGGCGGCGCTCGGCGCGGGCGGGCGGCGCGGAGCGGGGGCGGGCGGCGGGCGCACATCCGGTGAGGCTGCGGACGCTGACCGATGAGCCGTCGCCTTCCTCGTCGTCCAGGGCAAACTGCAGGCGGCTCTTCTTCACGCGCCCGACGGGCGCCGCCGGAGCATCCGGGGGCGCCACGCTGAGCGGCGGGACGGTCGTCTGCGGTTCCGACTCCAGATCCGCTGCGCGGCGATGCCCGTCAGCCGCGCTCGCTCGGAGGCGCCGGTTGCAACGCCTCGGAGCCAGCCCGCTCCGAACGCCCCGAGCCATTCCGAACGTGCGAGCCGCTAGCTACGAGGCAAGCGCTTCTTCTGCGCGGCGGGCGGCGCAGGTGACCGAGCGACGCACCGGCCTCGTCGCCGAGGACATCCTGCAGTGCGCTCGCCTTCAGCCGTCCCTGTGCGGTGGGAGATCGCGTCGGCGGCGCGCGGTGAGCTCCAGAGCGGGCCGCGGCAGGCAGCACCTTCGACATTTCGGTTGCTGCGAACGAAGTGAGCGTCTGCAGCTGTACCCCAACTCACAAAAGCGACGCGTACGTATACGCTCACGTATAGCGTACGCGTAGTACGGTGCTAGTAGCACTGCGCATGCAGCGGAGCTAGCTACAGCGCTCGGTTTATGCAGCTTTAATTTGCCACTCTAGATCTAGATACATAGTATACGTAATAGTCTCGGATCCGATAACTTTTTCTAGTTTTCGCTGGGTTCTCGGTTTTTTTTCTAACGGAACCCAACTTCCTGAGACGGGGACTTCAACGCCCCCGTAACGGCGCCAGTTTCCGGATAGCCCCAAGTCTAAGGGCCTCATAGCCCGGACCAGCGCCGCTGAAAGACGCGTCCTAAGCGACCTCGGGATTGCATATCGACATACACTCGCTTCCGGGCGCACGCGGAGCGCAGCCTGGGCGCCGAAAATGACAATGAGCACTATACGAAGTGCATTCTCGAGCGGCAGCCCTTAACGAGCGGCAGCAGCTGAGATCGCCCTCGCCCGTTTGCGCGGCCAAAAAAAGGCCAATAAGGGCCAAGCGTACCCCCCGTCGATTGCAAACGGTCGAAACAGCTCAGCGGCTGCAGCAGATGCAGAAGTGATGCTTCTGAACGCTTCAGCTCGCTCTTTGCACGCTAGCGCTTTCGCTTTTCGGCCGCAGGGCTTCGGGCGGCGGGACCCGCGGCACCAGTTTCTCGCTCGCTGTTCCAGGTGAGCCGTGAGCCGCCGGCACGCCTTCCGTCTAGTGCCGACGAGCTCTGATCGAACTGTGCGCAGGTCGCTCGGTCGCGCTGGCCGCAGGGCTTCGGGCGGCGGGGCCCGCGGCGCCAGATCTCGCTCGCTGTTCCAGGTCAGCCGTGAGCCGGCGGCACGCCCTCCGTCTAGTGCCGAAGAGCTCTGATCGAACTGCTCGCAGGTCGCGCTCGCTCGCCGGCCGCAGGGCTTCGGGCGGCGGGACCCGCCGCGCCAGTTCTCGCTCTCTGTTCCAGGTTAGCCGTGAGCCGGCGGCAGGCCCTGCGTCTAGTGCCGACGAGCTCTGATCGAACTGCGCGCATGTCGCGCTCGCTCGCCGGCCGGCCGCAGGGCTTCGCAATCGGGCGGCGGGACCCGCCGCGCCAGTTCTCGCTCTCTGTTCCAGGTTAGCCGTGAGCCGGCGGCACGCCCTCCGTCTAGTGCCGACGAGCTCTGATCGAACTGCGCGCATGTCGCGCTCGCTCGCCGGCCGCAGGGCTTCGGGCGGCGGGACCCGCCGCGCCAGTTCTCGCTCTCTGTTCCAGGTGAGCCGTGAGCCGGCGGCAGGCCCTGCGTCTAGTGCCGACGAGCTCTGATCGAACTGCGCGCAGGTCGCGCTCGCTCGCCGGCCGCAGGGCTTCGGGCGGCGGGACCCGCCGCGCCAGTTCTCGCTCTCTGTTCCAGGTGAGCCGTGAGCCGGCGGCAGGCCCTGCGTCTAGTGCCGACGAGCTCTGATCGAACTGCGCGCAGGTCGCGCTCGCTCGCCGGCCGGCCGCAGGGCTTCGCAATCGGGCGGCCGCGGGACCCGCCGCGCGCGCGCCATATAGCGCTAGCTATGCATTATCAGTTAGTTCAATTTATCACATATCCGATGCTCGCATATCTTGATCTCACACCACTATTACTGCTCCCCATGCCTGACTCCGGGAAAGTTCGGCGCTCCACCTGACTCCGGGCCAATGCTGCTACCCCTGTCCCCTTATACCTTGCCTCCAAACAGCGCCACCCGAGGGTATCACGGAGCCCGGTTCTCGATCTATCATAGTATAACGTTAAACGTTGCAGCGTTGCTGCGCGCGGCGCCGGCGCCGGCGCGCATCATGATCATACGTATACGTATACCAGTATATATATACGCGTATACGTACGCGTAAGCTTATAACGAGAACCGGGCTCCGTGATACCCTCGGGTGGCGCTGTTTGGAGGCAAGGTATAAGGGGACAGGGGTAGCAGCATTGGCCCGGAGTCAGGTGGAGCGCCGAACTTTCCCGGAGTCAGGCATGGGGAGCAGTAATAGTGGTGTGAGATCAAGATATGCGAGCATCGGATATGTGATAAATTGAACTAACTGATAATGCATAGCTAGCGCTATATGGCGCGCGCGCGGCGGGTCCCGCGGCCGCCCGATTGCGAAGCCCTGCGGCCGGCCGGCGAGCGAGCGCGACCTGCGCGCAGTTCGATCAGAGCTCGTCGGCACTAGACGCAGGGCCTGCCGCCGGCTCACGGCTCACCTGGAACAGAGAGCGAGAACTGGCGCGGCGGGTCCCGCCGCCCGAAGCCCTGCGGCCGGCGAGCGAGCGCGACCTGCGCGCAGTTCGATCAGAGCTCGTCGGCACTAGACGCAGGGCCTGCCGCCGGCTCACGGCTCACCTGGAACAGAGAGCGAGAACTGGCGCGGCGGGTCCCGCCGCCCGAAGCCCTGCGGCCGGCGAGCGAGCGCGACATGCGCGCAGTTCGATCAGAGCTCGTCGGCACTAGACGCAGGGCCTGCCGCCGGCTCACGGCTAACCTGGAACAGAGAGCGAGAACTGGCGCGGCGGGTCCCGCCGCCCGATTGCGAAGCCCTGCGGCCGGCCGGCGAGCGAGCGCGACATGCGCGCAGTTCGATCAGAGCTCGTCGGCACTAGACGCAGGGCCTGCCGCCGGCTCACGGCTAACCTGGAACAGAGAGCGAGAACTGGCGCGGCGGGTCCCGCCGCCCGAAGCCCTGCGGCCGGCGAGCGAGCGCGACCTGCGAGCAGTTCGATCAGAGCTCTTCGGCACTAGACGGAGGGCGTGCCGCCGGCTCACGGCTGACCTGGAACAGCGAGCGAGATCTGGCGCCGCGGGCCCCGCCGCCCGAAGCCCTGCGGCCAGCGCGACCGAGCGACCTGCGCACAGTTCGATCAGAGCTCGTCGGCACTAGACGGAAGGCGTGCCGCCGGCTCACGGCTCACCTGGAACAGCGAGCGAGAAACTGGTGCCGCGGGTCCCGCCGCCCGAAGCCCTGCGGCCGAAAAGCGAAAGCGCTAGCGTGCAAAGAGCGAGCTGAAGCGTTCAGAAGCATCACTTCTGCATCTGCTGCAGCCGCTGAGCTGTTTCGACCGTTTGCAATCGACGGGGGGTACGCTTGGCCCTTATTGGCCTTTTTTTGGCCGCGCAAACGGGCGAGGGCGATCTCAGCTGCTGCCGCTCGTTAAGGGCTGCCGCTCGAGAATGCACTTCGTATAGTGCTCATTGTCATTTTCGGCGCCCAGGCTGCGCTCCGCGTGCGCCCGGAAGCGAGTGTATGTCGATATGCAATCCCGAGGTCGCTTAGGACGCGTCTTTCAGCGGCGCTGGTCCGGGCTATGAGGCCCTTAGACTTGGGGCTATCCGGAAACTGGCGCCGTTACGGGGGCGTTGAAGTCCCCGTCTCAGGAAGTTGGGTTCCGTTAGAAAAAAAACCGAGAACCCAGCGAAAACTAGAAAAAGTTATAATTATCGGATCCGAGACTATTACTATGTATTTAAGGCCGATGGCGTCCCGCGCGGCCGGCGCCGGCCACCGCGCGCGGCCGCGCGCCGCGGCGCGCTAGGACATGTACGCGTACGTATACACACTGTGATCATCATATATGCAGCGCTGCAGATGCAGCTGCAACTGCAGCGCTGCATGCAGCTGGGGGGGTTTTTCGCTGTCCTGAGGCTGGCCACATGTACAGCTGCAGCGCCTCGAGCTCATTCTGGATCCGCCACGCGTCCCTCATTCCGAAATAGAATATTAATCCGACTTCGAAGGACTGAATTCAACAGATTTCGGATTGCGCCGCGGAACGCGCGAGCGCACCACCTAGGCCTACAATCCGGCCCCACATGTATACGTACAGCGATAGCTGTCTTCCCTCGGATCATATATAAGTTTCCGGTCCAGCAGCTTATCTAGATCTTATCATGATGATGACGGCCGCGGCAAGAGGAGGCGGAGCCTGGGAGCCTCCGAGGCTCGGAGCGAACTCAAGGGGACCGTCGGACGACGAGGAAGCCTTCCCTCGGATCATGAGCTCACAGGAGATCTAGACTTAAGCGTGCGAGCTTATCTGGATCCAAAAATTATCCTGCTTCGGCGCGTCCTTTTAATTTCAAAAAACAAAACTCACGTGCACACGAGGGTATGAAAACGTTAACGAGCCTTGGAACTGCAAATTTTTTTAATGCTCATAGCGATAGATAGACACGTACGCCGATTTTCGACTTACATTACGTATACTGCTTTCTCGATTCGCATTCAATTTTCTTCGTATACGTAATTCGAGTTTGTCCCCCAGGGCCCCATCTTCTCCGCTTCGAGTCCCCCCCCAGCCGGCGCGCTATAGACTACAGCGGAATTCGAATTTGTTCGAATTTGTACGGAGTACATGCCATGATGTTCTTCGAACTCTTTCTCGGTTCGCATTTCCCGGACTACGTATACCGAAATATACGTACAGCTAGCTATAGCGCTCCGGTCCGGTCCGCGGCTCAGACGGTCACACCTCGACAACGTCGGCGGCGCGGCGGGCGCGGTAGACCCGCACCGCGAGGACCCTGCGCGTGCGGCGGGCCGCCCCGGGCCCCCGCCCCCGCCCCGCGTCAGGCAAACCGGCGCCTGATATTGGCCATGGGGGGCGAGCTTGAGCGCACGCGAGGGCGACGGCGACGGCGGCGGCGACGAGCGTGCCGATGGCGATCCCCGCCGCCTGCGGGGGGCTCGATCGCGAGCGGCTCGGCGGGCCCAATTACAATTGCAAGCAGGCTCAAGGAATAATTATAACCTCGAAGCGTCTGCCGCGAGCTCGAGGCGGGCGCACGCACCCGCCCAGGGCTCGCGCCGCCGCCGCCGCCCGCGACCGGCCCGTCGATAGGCTTCGGGACCTCTGCGGCGAGCGGGCCCCAGAATATTCCAATCAATATTCATTCGACTGGGGAGCCCGGCCGGCGCCGCGAGCGCAAGCGGGGCCGCGCACCGCCGGCGACGTTGAGGTCGGCGGCGGAGAGGAGGGGCCGGGTGATGCAGAGGGGCCCCGGGCAGGCCCCGAGGCGCGCCCCGATCGCCCCCGACCACCGCCCCGCCGTCGAGTTCACCACCGCCCCTGCCCAGGCCCGACGAAGACCACCGTCAGAGGGCGCCGCGGGGCCGACCGGGAGGGAATTCGAAGGAAATGGGAGGGGGCGGGGGGCGGGCCCTGGAGGAGGAGGGTGATGTCCCCCGCGACCAGCTCCACCGCCTCCTCCCCGGCCCCCGGCCCCGCCCCCGCCCCTGCCGCCCCGAGCACTCATGATCAGCGCGGAAAATTGAATCGAAGGCATGGAAGGCGGCGCGCGCGCCGGCGGCGGTGCGGACGAGGCGCTGCGTAGCCCCCGCCGCATCGCGCACGTCGGCCGTGATCGCGACCTGCCCGCCCGCGCGCGCCCCCGCGACATCGATCAGCGGTTTACAGCCTGGGGATCTAGATCTGGCTCGATCTCGGGGCCGGGGCGGGGCGGGGCGGGGCGGGGCGGGGCGGGGGCGGCACGGGGGCGGGGGCGCGGGGGACGTAGAGGTCGAGGCGCGTGAGGGCCGCGAACGCCCCCGTCCGCCCCGCCAGCGCCCTGCCCCGGCCCCCGCCTCGGACCGGCGCCCAGCGGCGCGGCCGCGCAGAGGCGCGGGGTGAGAAGGAGCTGGAGGGCGCACTCGCCGCCAGGGAGGGCGCAGGTGAAGCCGCGGCAGTCGTCCCGCTCCGCGCACGCCTCCGGCAGCTGCGAGTTCGAGCCCGCCGAGCTCGAGCTCGCGATTGAGGGGCACCCCGGCCGGTTTAATTCTAGATCTTAGACGCAGATGTATACGTAGCGTAGCGAGGAGATATATAATAATAAAGTGCGCGCCATGTTGCTCGCCCCGCACTTGCTCTCTTCCTTGAGGCCCGAGTCCGCCATGTTCGCGCCTGCGAAAACCGTGGCAGATCTAGAAAGCGGCGCATGCGCGTGCGCGGAGTTTGATTGCTTTCTTATTTTCGCAGTTGGACCACTGCTCATGAGCCCGAGCACTTTCGCGCACCCGAGATAGCGAACGAGGCGGTGGCGCACCTGCGCGAAAATTGAGACAATGCGATCGCAAAACAAATCGAATGCGCAGGAGCGATCGGGCGCTGGCGCGCGCGGTTGAAGGCGCCGCACTGGGAGGAGGCCAGCCTCACGACGGCAACGTACTCGCCCGAGGGCAGCGACAGCGGCACTGTGTAGCCCGCCGTCACGGAGCTGCGCGCGCGCATCCAATCAAATTTCTGACGCGAAAGCCGGCCGGCGCCGCGGCCAGTCAGGCGCCAGCTGCGGGCGCGCGGGGGCGAATCTGTTCAGCGGTACGACACCGACGACGTCTGCGAGCTCCCCATCCAGCGTCTGAAGCAGCACCTGAGCTGCTCGCGCGGAGGCGAACAGTATCAAATTTAAAGTTGTTCGAATTCGAGTAGTTCAGCCTTGGAGCTCGCGATCGTGGCGCCACGCAGGCGCGTAGCGCGCTAGAGCTGTGTACGAATCGCGCGCGCACCCTGCGGGGCTGTCAAAAGGTCGCCGGTGCTCGATTTCGCGCTGAACTGAATCGAAAGTTCGCCGCCTTTGGCGTACGTGCCGCCCGACGGTGCCGAACAAAACAACTGAACGCTTTGCGCCCGGCACGCGCTCACCAGCGCGAATGCCGCGACTACCAAGCCTGCTGGCACGCGCATCGCGGCGCCGGCTGCCTGCTCGCTGGAACCGCTGCTCGCCGACTCGAGCTCAGAGCTCGAGCGCTGTATACGTACTGGATCGATATCGATATCACGCGCGCGCGGGGCCCTCGCGATCGAATTTGCGATTGCTCAACGTGGATGTAAACAGCTGACGCCGGCGGTTGCTCTTGACTTTGCGTTTGCTGCTGGCTGTTCGGCCGTTGTTGTATCTTCCAATTGCAAGTTATAGTAATTTTCTAGGGAGGTTTCAGAACTTCCTTCAGAGCTGAGCCCCGTGAGCTCTTCAGAGTATATCTCTCTCTTCTACTCTCGAAATCATTAAGTCATCTTCTCTATAGCTATATCTCCCCTATATCGCTAGGCCTCTAGATCTCCCCTCCGGTCCGACGTTCGTACCAGCCCTGTGCGCCCGACCTCCCCCCATCCAATGATCCCCGCCCATCTATGGCCGCGGGTCGGCATGCGCAGTTACGTTGAGCTTTCCGCGGCCATTCGACTAAACACTGTGGCCAGGTGAACAGCACTACAAGCCACAACAAATTAAAGGACCTTCCTAAACAAGTGTCATTAAATGCTTGATCATGACCGTCGGACTGACAGAGAAGTTTATGCGGGCCTGCATAGAAGTGCGTAGCAGAATATTATCTCTACCGTAGTACTACTTTTCGAAACAAATTCGATATCTTTATCTTCTTTCGAAGTGGGGTCCTCCAAGGGCGAGAGATGCGGGCACTAGGTCTAGCCGCGCCTTCCTGAACTCGTGCCTGCTACCGTGTCTGCGGGCACGAGAGGAGCACTCCAGGGAGGCCTCGAGGCGGCCCGTCGGGCCGGGGCGCCCCGCCTACTAGGCTAGTTCCACTGCTCCTCGGGCTGGAGGGTGACCTGGGTGAGCTGCGGCGGCGGCGGCGGCGGCGGCACCGAAACCTGCGACGCCGGCCGAGCTCAAAAGTTTTTGGGGCGGAGGGGAGAAGCATTATAGGTAGAGTGGTGGTTGGCGGAAGCGGAAGAGCCTATGGAAAGGGGGCCGGGGGGGTCGGCGGGAGGAGGGGGGGGGGGGTGGGAAGAGGCGAGGCGGGGGGAGGGGAGAAAGGGGGTGGGGAGAAAGGGGGTGGGTGGGAAGAGACGAGGCGTGGGGGAGGGGGGAAGGGGGGAGGGGGGATGGTGGGAGCGGGGAGAGGGGGGTGGGGAGGCGGCGAGGGGAGGGGTGGGGAGTTTTGGTGTGTGTGTGTGTGGGGGGGGGGTGGGGGGTGGGGGGGAGAAGCTGTTTAGCTAGAGTAGGTGGCTGGCAGAAAAAGGGGGGGGGGGGGGGTGGCGGGCGGGCGGGGGGGCGGGGTGGGGGGGGGCGGGGGCGGAGCTCAGGGGTGGGGGTGGGGGAGTGGCCATGGGTGGGTGGCGGAAAAGGAGTGTGGGAGGCGGGGTGAGGGGGGTAGGGGTGAGCTCGAGGGGGGCCAGGGGGTGACCCATGGGGGCGGCGCCGGCCCGCGGGGGATGGATGCAGGGGGGGATCCGGAAGAAGGGACGGGAGGGTGGGGGGGGGGGGGGGGGGGATACCTTGACGGCCTCGGGGCCGGACATGGCTCCCTGGGGCCGGCGGCCGGCGGCGGGGGCGGCGGGGGCCGGCGTGTTCCACTGCTGCATGGGGATGTTCTGCGGGGCGCCCCCGCCGTGGCCGCCCATGCGGATGGCGCCGGGGCTAATCATCGAGTTCGGCTTCACGTAGTCGCCCTTCTGCGTGATGAAGCGGTTCAGGCCCTGCGCCCCGCGGCCGAGACCGGGCCCCCCGTCAGACAGAGGCCGTCGAGGCGGGCAGACCCTACGGCCGGGAGCGCCTCACCATGCGGGCGCTCTCGATGTCGTCGCCGAGGAGCTGGACTGCTCAGCGAAGGGCGTGCGGGCGCAGGGTCAGATGCAGGTTGGCGGGGCAGACGCGGGGGCGGGGGCGGGGCGCGGACCGCGCCACTCGGAGTCCTGGCTGGAGGAGCTCATCTGGTGCGACGTCAGCTTCCTGCGCGCGCGCGCGCTTTGTCAGACCCCGGCCGGACCCCCACATGTACATGGCCCTCGCGTGGGAGAAAGGATTTGGGAGAATCCAAGTCAGAGGCCAGATATCGATCTAGGGCGGCAGCGCGAGGATTTTAGTGCACATGTACAGAGACTAGATCTAGAGCACTGTCGCGGAGCTCATCGCGAGCTCTGCCGCACGCATCAAGACAGGGCCTCACCAGAAGAACTCGATGTCGAGGTAGAACTCGTAGCTGCGCGCGCGGGATGAAGAAGTTAATGCTCCGTCGCCCCCGGGCCCCCCCTTTTTACATGTGAATCTAGATCTTGGCGCCGCGCACCGGTACTTGGGCTTCAGCTCCTTGAACTTCCTCTCCTGCTCGCCTGCGATTAGAAGAGCTCCGGAAAGCCTGGGGGCCCGCGACGCGGGACTCGCCTTGACGAAATTGCAGGGGAGGAAGGACTTGAACATGGTGCAGGGGACGAGGCACGCGGTCAGGCACATGTTCCCCACCTTCAGCAGGAAGTTGCCCTTCTTCTGCGGGGGGCGTCAGCGCCGCCGCGCGCGAGTGCGCAGAGTTCGCGCCGGGCGCTGGCGGTTGCGCGCGCCTTTGAGCCGAGCGCGAACTTGTGCGGGTTGTGGCGGATGACGTCGTACCGGATCGTGTCCAGGTCCTGCCGGCGCGAGGCGAATTCAAAGCCCGCCAACGTTGGCGTTGTCGGGCCGTGCAGGTGGAGCGGGCGCGGGGGAGCGCCGGACCTTGCGCCAGAGGGTCTGGGAGCTCTTGGAGTCGCGCGACTCGCTCCAGTTCTCGAAGATGGCGCGCTCCGTCGTCAGCACGAGCCGCGTCACTGGCGCGCGCGGGCGCAAGAGCCGTGAGGCGCGCGTCGGCGTGAATGTCGGAGTGAGTTCTAGAGCGAGGGCGGGGCAGACGGTCGAAAGGGACGCGGGCCTCGACGTCGCGCATGTCCTTGTTGAGCGACATCTCGTCGATATTCTGCGCGCGCCGAGGAGGCCATGGTCGGCGCACGATTACACCGCATCTAAATAGTATGGTGCGCATGTCTGTTGCGAGCTCCGAGGCGCACCATCAGCTCGTACTTGTGGCCCTTGGAGTACTTCTTGCAGCAGCCGCAGCAGTTGGGCCAGCAGACGCAGCGGCACCACAGGCACGCGCAGCTGCGGGGCGATGTCAACTCCCGACGACCGATCACGACTGGGACGGGAACGACGACGACGAACCCGTCAGGAGGCTACGTGGGCGCACGTAGTCGGAAGGAGGAGCGAAAGAAGAACATGTGAATCAAAAGCACAATCGAGTTTGTTCTGAAGGACTCACACAAAGGCAGCAACACTTCTCCACGGGCTTTCCCTCTGCGTAGATCCGGAATAGCATTAATATTAAGCGCATCTATATAGAGCGATGACTGATCATTTGTATGTGTAGATAATGGACGGCTAGTATTGCAGTTCATCAGACCCACCCTTCATCCAGTTCGGGCAGTAGCAGTCGCTCTCGCCGCCTGACAAAAGAACGTCAGGAAGACGTGCCGTGTGAAATCGAATAATCTCGATGTCGACAGGAGCTCGGTGGGCGCACAGAACCAGCCTTGGCACAACGGCTCTCCGACGCCTGTAAACGTAAACGATCGCGAGTATTAGCAAACGACCGCATTAAACTGAAATGAATAAAGCTTCTTTAAGGGACGGGCGCACCGGACGCGATGGGGCAGCACAGGTAACCGCAGCAGCGGCCGGGGCGGACGAGCCACGGGAGGCCCTACGGAGAGAATCGCCGTTAATTGCAGGGCGGGGGCACCATGGGACTCGGGGATTCGGCGCAGGGTCGTAAGCGCACAGGCGGGTACTTCTCGTTCCACTTGGCCTTGTAGCAGCAGTACGCTGCAAGGCGACGCGCGCGCAGTTCGCGTGAGCCCACCTCGTAAAGAACAGGGGGCACATCGGGCGGCACCTCCCCAACCGCAGTACCTGAAGTCGCGTCCGCCGGATCCCAGAGGCGCGCGATTAGCATCAGGGCAAGGGGTGGATCTAGATCTGACGGGAACCGAGACGCGCACCAGTCGCAGCAGAGTCTGCCGCAGCTCATGGACTTGGGCCACCACTAAGCCGCGGGCGCGCCCTATGTCAGGGCCGGGACGCAGCGCACGGTCGCCAGCGATGAAACTGGATCACCCTGTTGCCCATCGGGATCGGCGGGATGTAGGTCCACACACCGATGAGCTCCTCCCCTGTACGTACGGGTGTAAGAGACGGCGTCAGCTCGCTGCACCATGGCAGGTGTGTGCGTATGCGAATGCATATGCACACATAGCTATAGATGCGTATATATACGTATACATATGCGCATGTGTGTTATCATAGTATCTATAGCTAGTGCGCATGCGTGTTATCTATAGCTAGTGTGTACGGATACGTATATGTATACGTATGTATTCCAAGATCAACTGATTTAAAATCGATTACGATCGCGAGATGCCCATGCTAAAGATGCATATGCATATGGCTGGGCTTCAATTGCAAAAGAGCAGAACGGACCAGGAAGCAGCTGCTCCCCATTGATGCCAAACCTGAGCGCGGACGGGAGATATGCGTCAAATCGTTGATAGCTGCAGCAATTTGACACTCGCTCTGGTATGCGTAATCGGAAGCTTCAAGGCGTTCTCATGATCAGTCTGTTCAAACGGGAACATGTTGTGCGCACCGACCCTCGAACTCCGGGCAAGCCCGAGGGTCCGAGCCCCACGTTGAGCTCCTCCTGCGCCGCGCGCGGCGCAGTCGATTAGAGGATGCATATGTCGGCGATCGGATCGAAGGCGCCCGGCGACTCAGGCGACTGAGCGCGGGATCGGGTGGGGATTCGGGCGAGGGCTCACAGCACTTCCGAGTCGCCGATCTTCGCCATTGAAGCTGAAGCTTAGTGCGTCGATCGCTGAGGCGCGGCGTCTGCGCCGACTCTAGATCTGCGGCCGGGCGGTTTCCTACTAGCCTAGTAGCCTAGCGCCGCGGCCGGGCCGGTCGCCCGAGCTCGAGGCTACAGTACTACGGTAGACTAAAAGTTGTCTAAAACTGATAGTACAGTATTAGAACTCATGATCAGTTAGAGTCCGACGGTCGATGTGACTGAGTCAGTGTGACTAACACTGACTATACGGTCACCGTGGCACCGGTAGCCTAGTAGATCTAGAGTCTAGAGTCTAGACTCCTGCAGCTGCCGCAGTGCAGCCTGCAGCTGGCCACAGTGGCCAGTGGCAAACTTAAGCTTGCGAACTTGAAACTCTAGATCTACTAGTAGATCTAGATCTACAAATTGCAATTGAGACTACAAATTGCGGCAACTTGTAACTTGCAAGCTTGAACTTCCGGCAATTCCGATCGCGAAGTTCGGAAGCTTCAGAATCGGAACTACTACTGTAATTAGGGTAATATTTAAGACCCCAAAATAATTAGTAATCCCGGCCGGAGTTTGGTCGGTTTAGTAGGCTGAAAATAATTAAGAGTTGGCCGCGCGGAGCGCTTAAGTAGCGACCTTCAGAAGGGCCTAGATCTGTTGGAGCGGGCCGGGCGGCCGCGGAAGCCCCCTCGAGCTCGCTCTATTGCTAGCTTTCCCCCCCCTATACCCCCCCCAGCTCAGGTTTAGTATACGATAAAACTTTAGTAGTGGGGCCTCAAAACTTTGGTACTATATATAAAGATCCAGTATACTAAATATTTCCCGACTTTCAGTAACCGTCGATCGAAACTTCGGAACTTCGGAAGTTGCAACCGTGGCAACGTTCAACGCCTTCGAAGTTTGAACGCGTACTGTAATTCGGGTAATATTTAAGACCCCAAAATATTTAGTACTGTACTGTACTGTAATTCGGGTAATATTTAATTCGGGGCGCGGAGCGCACGGGCGGGTCTGCGCATGCTGGTGCGCCCGCGGACGTCGACGTCGACGTCGACGGCCCCCCCGCGGCCCGCGGCCGACGCGACAGAGCTACGTACGTACCCCCCAGCGCTGTTCAGGCTTAATATACGGTAAATATTTAGTACTCAGCCCTCAAAACTTTGGTACTAAAAAGATCGTATTGTGGATCTTTGCTTGAAAACTAATTTTTTGGGCGGAGAGGGGATACCGGTTTCTGAGGGTGGGGTACAGCACTTTGAAACGAAGCGAAACTGGACTGCCAGCATAATCCAGCTACCTGCAAGAGGAAACGAAACTTTCACGACACAGCGGTGTGACTGCGGCAGCTTCCACAAGTTTCGTGACTTCGAAACTTCGAAATTCAAGGCAACCGAGGCTACCTGTGTTTCGGTGCCAGTGTCACAGTACTAGTGTACTGGCCATGGCCAGTGGCCACCGTACCGTGGCACAGCCTCACAGGCCAGTGACCGTGCCACGGTGGCACGTGCACAGTGTGGCAGTACTAGTAGTAGTCTAGTACTACGGTCTGTACCGGCCCGGCGGCCACGGGGCGCGATTGGCGAATTTCGAATCTGGGCCAGTAGTAGCGGGCCTACTAGCGGCCGGCTGCGCCGCGCTTTTGAAACGATTCAAAAATAATTCAAGCGATGCATATGGGAAAGCTGCAGCTGCAGCCATCCATGATAGTAATCAATCATATTGCAGGCGGCGCCGATTCGGTGGCCACCATGCAGACCGGCGGACTACTGACTCACTAAATTTACTAAGTTACTGCGCCACAAATTACTGCGTTAACGCGTTCCAAACTTGAAATTTTCTGCGCCAGTAGGCGCTTTAAAAACAATTTACTGCGCTTCCAAATTACTGCATGCGTTCCATTTAATTTTCAATCACCATGTGAAGAATCTGATCAATTGCAATGGCCATGAATCCCACTTGCACTGGGCCATGATCACCCAGGCTGTGACCCAGGCTCACCCAGCTGCCTGAGTGATGGCCTGCCAGCATACCCCGGTAGCCAGGGCCCTGCCTTCGCAAAGTTCGCATGCACTGCCATGCAGGCGGCTTACGGCGAGTTACGTACGGTATATATATACGCTCAGCGGCTGCCAGTGGCGCAGACAGTGGCACACTGGCAGTTACCGACAACTTTCCGTTATTACTAGTACCGTAAAACACAATAATATGACGGTCAACTTACCGGTACATGCCGTCAAGTCGGCCTCAACACAACAAAATGAACCTATTGAACCGCGCCAGCGCTCGAATCTGAGCCGGTGCTCAGCATGAATAGAAAAACCGTGCTCATATATTAATACATTTACCCGGTACCGCCGTACCGGTTCCGGCCCAAGGCTACCGCCGCCTACCGGGTAGTAGCGGGTACTACTACTGTAAGGCTATTATGTTAGACGGGTATTTTGTTAGACGTTTGCCCACCCACCACAATATATAGACGTGGACAAAGTTTGGCGAGCTGCTAGCGATAGCCTATAGGCTATAGGCTATAGGCTATGCATATGCATGGCTGGTCGCTCCACACAAGAGTTACTATGACATACCCCCTTCAGGGACAGTTAGACGGAGATTAAGTTAGACGAGTGGGTGATCTCGTCTATCCGCGCCTAACTTTATACCCGTCTAACATAATAGCCTTACAGTACCGTACCGTGGTACTACCCGGTAACTACCGGGGCACCGCCCGCGGCCGCACCGCCGCAGCACCCGTGGGCCGTGGCCCGTGGCCCGTGGCCATGGGCCGTGAGGCCCGTGACCGGGGCCGGGGCCTGCAGCCTGCAGGCTGCACTGCCGCTGCAGCATGCCGGCGCTGCCCGGCCGCACTCACTGAGGCTGTTTTCCGGTTGCAGGTCAAGTCTTACATATCAATGGCGAAATGGAGGACTTGCCGGGCCGAGTTCGGTACTTCCCGCGAACCGGTGGTACTTTTCGCCAACCGACAGTCCGGTAGACTTAAGTCTTTGGCGCGGTTATCCCAAAATCGCGCCAAAGACTTAAGTCTACCGGACTGTCGGTTGGGACTGTTGGTTCGTGTTATCGAGCTTCATAGCTAGCTAGAGGGGTACCGGTAAGACGACGCTACTACAGCGCTACTACGTATACTGCTGCAGCGCTACTACTCAGTACTACTGCTGCCGCAGTGCGCTAGACTACAGCGCTACTACTGCTGCGCTAGCGCTAGCACTATAGCTAGCCATAGTGCACTATAGGCTAGCTATAGTACTACGCGTACGTATACGTATACTAGCTAGGTTAGTCCTAGGCCCTAGCTATAGCTAGCTATATAGCGCTAGCTGTATGCCGGCAGCTGGGCCGGCGCCGTATATATGCTATATATACTATGATACGCAGCGTAACATAGCTCAGCGGCTATAGCTAGCGGTGCGCCGGTCCGGTGGCTAGCGCTACCGTGGCACCGCGGTATCCCCCCGGGCGCCAGGTCAGTCTTCAAGGCTTCATGATCAGGCAAACACTAGTACTACGGCAAACGGGCTGTTCCGGTTGAGCCTCCTAGGGAAGACTTGACCGGCGTCCTAGGACCCGAACAAATAGCCACCACCGGCGAAGCGACAGCCCCGGTAAAGTCCAAGTCCGCCGCCTGTGTTCAGCATCCGGAAAACAGCCTGAGTCAGTGACTGCGGGCCCCGCCGGGCCACCGGCCCACCGCGCGCGCCGGGCCATCCCAGGATTCCCAGCGGACCCAGCCATGCGGGCCGTGATGCGGCCCATGCTTCTGCATAATACTAGTAGTGCATATCATCGCAGCATATGGGCTTATACGTACATTGTATAAGTATACGTACGTTCGCATCAGCACACTTGCGGTAACGCGACACTTTCGCATCCATATCTAGCCAGCTTGAGCTAGTGCTGCAGCTGCAGCCTGCAGCTGCCGGTGCGTGCTTTGCATGTACATGCATTTATGTGATATGTGGAGTTAATATTGCATGCATAATCTTAATGCGCGATATTGGTAACATGACATGTATATAGATGCCGAACTTGATCGCACAGAACCGAACTTCGATGGCTTCAAATTTAAAGCGGAGAGACATTCACATCTCGCACAAGCAGTCAACGGGCTGGGAGCTTGCGTCCGCCGTCAAGCAGTGGGTGCGTGTGCATATGCGTATAGCGCGTGTACATGTATATATACATACGTCTTCCAATGTTCCGGATCCCGGAGTCTTGGGATGTCCCGGCGGTCTTCGTCTTCGAATTCACGCCCCGCGCCCCCGTGGCAGGCGGTGAACCTTGCGCGAGCACAAGGCCTCGACCTCCGCGTGTACCTCGATGTTGAAAACTTCAGCAACATCTCCTCAGGTGCGCCCGTGCGTGGGCCCACCGTGATCTGAACATTGGTTGGTCTCAGCCTGGATTATCTGCGCATCCAGGGCAAATGATCATGGATGTTGTGAAAGAGTCCCACAATTTCCTCCTTATCATCACGAAGGGTCCGTCATTCTCCCCTGATTTCGACGCTACGTGCACGTGCAGCCATTAGCTACGTATACATGGAGTCTTGGGATGTCCCGGCGGTCTTCGTCTTCGAATTCACGCCCCGCGCCCCCGTGGCAGGCGGTGAACCTTGCGCGAGCACAAGGCCTCGACCTCCGCGTGTACCTCGATGTTGAAAACTTCAGCAACATCTCCTCAGGTGCGCCCGTGCGTGGGCCCACCGTGATCTGAACATTGGTTGGTCTCAGCCTGGATTATCTGCGCATCCAGGGCAAATGATCATGGATGTTGTGAAAGAGTCCCACAATTTCCTCCTTATCATCACGAAGGGTCCGTCATTCTCCCCTGATTTCGACGCTACGTGCACGTGCAGCCATTAGCTACGTATACATGCCCAATCTGATTCACGCATACGCGTATGCCACGGACAGACGTGTTCAAGGACCGCATTGTGCTGCTTGAGATATGCGCCGCCCTCCAGGGCGGCCTCAACGTCGTCCTCCTGTGGGACTGCGACAAGCCCAACGGCGTCCCCTCCTTCCCGCAAGGTGCGATTGCCTCTGCCCGTGCACAGCCGGCCGTTGACGTCGGGCGGCCGGCCGCGGCACCGCCACCTCGGAGTCGCCCCCGCTCGAGCTCACGACCCGGCCGCAGCCTCCAGCGTGAGCCTCTCCGGCTCGGAGCTGCGGCGCGTGGGTCTGGACGAGCCGACGGCCCGCGGGGTGCTCGGCCGCGTCCTCTCGGTCCCCCCGGTGCAGTTCTCGCGGCAGAACCCGTCGGGATCGGTCGCCGAGCTCCTCCAGCGCTGCCGCCTCGAGCACGCGCCGCCCCTGCCGACCATGACGAACCGGCGCCTGTCCGCCCCGGATCCGGAGCCCCCGCAGGCCGCCCCGAGGCTCCCCTCTTCCTCGTCGGTGGGCTCCGCGGGGGGCGGCCAGGGCCCGCCGCCCCTCCCCCCGGGCTACGAGTACCACGCCTTGTGCGCACGCGTTCTTGTCTAGATTTTATAATCAGCGCCGCCCCTTCGAAGTTTGCTGTTGTTGACACGGGCGCGCGGGGCGGCAGCATCACGTACCGTCGGATGGACGGCTCGAACCACCTCGCCTCGTACATCAAGGCGGAGCTCACGAACCGCGGGTGCCCGCGCGCGCGCGCCCTCCCGTCCCGCTTCTGCTGGCCCCGCTAGCGCTGCACACACGCGGCGGGGCGGGGCCGGGGGGCAGCTGATCACGAACATCCGGAGCAGGTACAGCGTCTTTTTCGACTTGGAGAGCCTGCGGACGGGCACGTTCGACACAGCGATCCTCACCGCCCTCCGCGCCTCCTGCTGCGACGGTAAGACCCACGACTGCGAATGCTTTGCAAGTTGCTTGCATTGCTTTGCGATCGAGCATGCTTCCCTACCATTCATATATAATTATAATGCATATGTACATGTGTAAGAAAAACATAAATCAAACAACTCACGTTAGAGAGTGAGCGTAGCTGGCCATCGCCAATTTCGTTGAAATTTCACTGACGAATCGCTTCGGAATCCTTCGAATGCGCATGCTGGGCAGTGTTCGTCATCGTACCAGGTCCGCCCCAGCGCGCGCAGATGTCGCCGTCCAGATTCATCGCCCTGCAGGGACGCTGGACAGGTGCAAGACGGACGCGGAGGGCAAGGACTGGTCCGCAGCCAGCCCCACGACTCTCTCAAGATCCCGTCACTGATCATGACATCGATCCTCCTCTTCTTTTCGGTCAGGGTACGCCTAGAGATCGCAGAGGCGTGCTACATGGAGAAGGTGGGCTCTACCCCTCATGATCCCTGGCCATGAGTGCTTCATGATCAGCGTCAACGTTGACATAGGGGCAATGCATCTCGCGGGCTCTACTGACGTCGAGGGCCGGGGGCGCGCAGCCGATCATCCCGGTGGTGGAGGACAAGGACAACCGCTTCCCCGACGTCGCCGGCCTGCCCTCCGACATGGCCAGCTTCCCTCGCCACAACGGTGCGCACTCTCGGAACCAGATCGGACTCGCGATCGCATCGCACTGGACCTGCATCGAACGTGCGCGCGCGGCCGCGGGGGGCGGGCGCAGCGATGTTCTTCCAGTTCCACCTGCAGCGCGCGTGCATGACGGAGCTCGCCGAGCGCATTGACATCGCCGTCCGCTCCGCCAAGGTCCCCCGGCCCCGCACCCTCCGCCCCGACCCGCGCTCCTGCCCCCGGCCCGCCCCCGCCGCCACCGACGCCGGCGCCGGCGCACGCGCAGCCGTTCGACGCGCTGCCGCCGCCGCGGGCGCTCTCGGACCCCAAGGGCCTCCCCGCCGGCTGGCAGGAGTTCCGGACCGACGACGGGCGCGGGCGCCCCTATTACCACCACGCCGCCTCCGGCGAGACCCGCTGGGAGCGGCCCCTCCTCGCCGCCGCCTCGAGCGCCCCCGCGCCGCCCCCGCCCCCGCCCGCCGCCCCCTCCGGCCCCCGGGTGCGAAATCAGCGTCTCCCGGCGCGGCTTGATCATGCCATGATGACTCTGAGCCGAGCCGCATTCGGGACCGCGCAGCTGCCGCCGGGGTGGGTGGAGCTGTGGACGCCGGAGGGCAAGCCCTACTACCACCACTCCGCCAGCGGGACGACAACCTGGGACCGCCCCGCCGGCTAGCCGCTGCTGCTCGCGAACTGTCGGACAACATATATATGCAGTCTCGCCGGATCTTCTTATACCCTAGTTTAATTTCCTTGTCGTACCCTCTTCACTAGTTCTATGTCACTGGATCTTCCTGTACCCTACTTCATTTGTTGTACCATCTTCTACTATTTAGTTAGTCACGTACCCTATTCTTCGTGCACTGAAACATGATGCGCTTCGACAGCTGGCTCGCGCACACCCTTCCTGCTATGCCTGGGCTCGCAACATCGTTATCGTTTCCTTCTCCTGAGCTGGCATACTTCTAGCTATAGATCTGCCGTACATCGATAGCAATTAATATTGCTAGCGCTTTCGAGAGCGGCGCCTATATATAGCTAGCAATTAAGCTGGCGCTGGGTTCGGTACAAAAGGTCGCAATGGCGTCTCTAAATCAAGGACGCTCGCAGAAGGTGGCGGCTCAGAGGGGAAGAAAGTCGGCGGAGAAGGGCGAGGCCGCTCCGCCCCCGCGCTCGCCCGGGCGCCGCCGCTTGTCGCTCCTCGCGAGCTCCGCCTCCCGCGCCGGCGCTGCAGCTCTAGCCGCCTGGTCGGCCCGCGCTTCCGCCTCGTGCCCCGGGGCCGCCTCCGCATCCCGCAGCTGCGCGCAGCCCGCCGGCGCTCACAATGCGCCGGGGCGGGGCGGGGCGGGGCGGGGCGGCGCGGGGTGCGGTAGGGAGGGAAGTGCACGCGCGCGCCTCTGCGTCGACGTCGCTCCGCTGCCCCTCCGGCGTCTCGAGGCCGGCGTCCTGCTCCCCCCCCGCCCCCTCCGCCTTGCGCTTCGCCCCTCGCGTCGTCCCCTCCGGCCTCTCCTCGCGGCGGAGTACCCCCCTCAGGAGCTTCGTGAGGGTCATCTGCCGCCGGCCGCTCGGCCGCGGTGCTGTGGCGCGGAATTCGAGGGCCGGAGGCGCCGGCGCACCTCGCTGCCGGCGCTGAGCTGCGCCCAGACGTCCCGGAACTGGCGCTTCTCGACCTCCGGGGGCCACGCCTGCGCGGCGCCGGGGGCGTCCTCGCGGTCAGAAGCGAGCCGCGAGACCGCAGAAAGTCGGCGCGGGCGGGGGCGGACCTCGGCCCACGTGTCGAAGGCGAAGCGGAGGGCGGCCAGCGCGTTGCTCTTGTGCACCTGCGCGCCCGCCGCCCGCCGGGGCGCCCGGACCCTCAGAACGGGGGCAGCTGCGGCTCGCGGGGAGCTCGAGGGGGCCCCGGGGCGCACGACGACGCCGCGGGCCTGGAGGCCCTCCCGCAGCGCCCGCAGCGCCGCCCCCAGCGCCCCCGCCGTCCCCGGCGGCCCCCGCAGCGCCTGCCCCCCGCAAGCTCAAGGTCAGAGGGGCAGGGCGGAGAAGGGGCGGGGCGGGGGCGGGGCGGGCCTCCGGGAGGGCGGAACGGCCGGAGAGCATCTCCCGCACCGCCGCCCGCGTCGCCGCCTGCGCCCGTGCACTGTTAACGCCCTTCGCGGCTCGCTCGGCTCGGCTCGGCCGCGCCGGGGGATGGGCGCGCCTGCCGGGCCTCCAGCTTCGCGGACGCCTCCTCCGCCCGCCCCCGCGCCCGCGCCTCCGCATCCGCCTCCGGCTCGGGCTCGGGATCCCCGCCGCCGCCGGCCTCCTCGGCGGCGGGGAGGGCGGGGGCGGAGGCGAGGGCCGCCCTCAGCGCCGCGTTCATCGAGTCCTGCCCCCGCCCCCGCCCCCGCCCCCGTCAGCCCCGGAGCTTAAGCCTCCCCCGGGCGGGCGGGCCTTGAGGCCGGGGAGGGCCATCCAGGCGGCGTTGAGGGCGAGCGCGTCCCGGTGCTCCGCCGCCGCCTGCGCCTCCGCCCGGCCCCCCAGCAGCTGCCGCCCCCGCCGACCGTGAGCCCCCGTATCCGTTGATCCCGGCGACGACGGGGCGGCGCACGCGGAGCCAGGTTGCGAGGGCGCGGCGGAGGAGGCGGAGGCCGAGGGCGACGTTGACGCTCCCGCCGGGGCGCAGGAGGCCCCGCCCCCGCAGCGCCCCCGCCAGCGCCCGCGCCCCCGCCAGCAGCGCCTCCCGCGTCCCCGGCCGGCCCCGCAGCTCCGCCGGCGCCGCCTCGCCGCCCCCGCCCCACAGCTCCCGCACCGCCGCCTCCGCCGCGTCCGCCGCCGCCGCCTGCGCGCGGCGGCGGTGAGGGGCGGGGCGCGGTTGCAGGGGCGGGAGAGGGGGCGCGCCTCGTCGGCGGCGGGCTCCTCGAGGGCGGAGGCGAGGGAGGCCCCCGGGGGCTCCTCCCCCGCCCCGCCCGCCTCCGGATCCCCCCTCAGCAGCCCCGTCAGCGCCAGCCGCAGCGACTCCTGCGGCGCCCGACTCGGAAGCGGCGGGCGGAACTCGACAGGAGCGCGGGGGGCGGGCGGCGGGCCGGGGGCGCACGGGGCCGGGCTTGCCGCCGTGGAGGAGGGACCAGGACTCGTTGACGGTGAAGGCGTCGGCCTGCTCCGCCACGTCCCGCCCCGCCCCGCCCTCCAGCAGCTGGCCCCCGCCCCCGCCCGCGTCAGCGGGGGCGGGGCGGGGCGGCGGGGGATTCATAGCGGGGCGGACGCGGAGCCAGGTGGCGAAGGCGCGGCGGAGGAGGCGGAAGGGGGCGGCGGGGCCGCCGGGGCGGGCGAGGCCGCGGTGGATGAGGGCGGCGGCGAGGGCCTCGGCAGCCGCGACGAAGGCCTCGCGGGTGGCGGGGCGGCCCCGCAGCGCCGGCGGGGGAGCGGCCCGCGCGAAGAGCTCCCGCGCCGTCGCCTCCGCCCCCTCGAACGCCTCCTCCGCCTCCCGCGCCCGCGCCTCCGCCCCGTCGCCTGCCCCGCCCCCCCGCCAGCCTCAGCGCGAGCGGAAGGGGCAGCCAGGAGGGCCGGCCCGCCCCGCGCGCGCGCACCCGGCGCTGCGCGGCGGCGCCGGCGACCGGCATCACCGCCGCCGCCGCCGCCGCCACCGCCGCTTGCGCTCGGGCGGCTCCGGCGCCCCGCCCGCCCCCGCCTCCTCCGCCGCCTCCTCCTCGCGCTTCCGCTTCGCCGACGGCGGCTTCGGCGCCGCCTGCACCGCTTTCTTGCACGTCTTGTGCATCGACTTCTGCCCCCCGCGCGTGAGACGGCGCGGCGGCGGGCGCGCGCGCGGGGCGGCGGCGGGCGCGCCGGGAGGCCGCCCGGCTTGAGGCGGCTCCACGCGGCGTCGAGGACGCTCTGCTCGAGGCTGTTGTCCACGCGCCCCGCCGGCGCCGCCCGCCCCTGCAGCAGCTGCGCCCCGCCGGCGTGAGCCATGCGTGTGTGCGGGGGGCGGGCGGGGGTACGGCGCGCCAGGAACCAGTGGAGGAGGGCGCGGAGGAGGACGCGGACGGCGGGGCCCTCGGAGGCCGGCAGGGCGCCCCGGGCCGCCAGCGCCCCGGCCAGCGCCCGCGCCGCCGCGTGGAACTCCGCCCGCGTCTTAGGGGCCCGCCGCAGCTCCGCCGCCGCCGCCGCGCCGCCCCCGCCCCACAGCTCCCGCGCCACCGCCGCCGCCGCCTCCAGCGCTCCCCGCTGCCTCCGCCCGCTGAGCGCCGGGCGGGGCGGGCGGGGCGCGCGGGGCCGGGAGGCCGGCGGGCGCGCACGTGCTCCTGCTCGAACTTGGACGCGCGCTCGCCGCCGCCGTCCTCGGCCTCCGCCCCGCTGGGGCCCCCTCCGCCCTCCTCCTCCGCCCCGCCTCCTGGCCGGCCCGGGCCTCGGGGCGGGCGCGGAGGGCGCGCCGCCGGCGCCGTCGAGCTTGAACGCCTCCGCCGCGATGCGCTTCAGCAGTTTGGCGAGGGAGCCCTGCGCGACCGAGCGCGCGGTCAGCGGCCGGCGCGCGGGGCCGGGGATCCGAGCGGCGGGGCGGGCGGGCGGGAGGGCGGGCGGGCGCGCGCGCCGGGGCGCCGGAGGCGTGGTGGACGGCGGTCCAGAGGCCGTTGACGGCGGCGTGGTCGGTCGCCTGCGTCGCCCCCTCCACCGCCTCCGGCCGCCCGCGTCCAGCTGCCCCGCCCGACCGGTTGGTGGCGCGCGAAGCAAGGCCGGGCGGGGCGGGCGGACGAGGAGGAAGGCGGCGAAGGCGCGGCAGAGGAGCCGAGCGAGGAGGGCCCCCCGCTGCGCCCCCGCCGGCGCGCCCGCGGTCGGGCGGGGCGGGCAGCTGGAGAGGGGGAGGATGGGCGGGGCACCTCGGAGGCCTGCGCGGGGAGCGCGGGGAGGGCGCCCGGGGCGGCGAGGGCGGCCGCGAGGCGGCGGGCGGCCGCCTCGAAGGCGGCGGGGGTGGCGGGGCGCGCGGCGAGCTCGGGCGGGGCGACGACGCCCTCGCACCAGAGCTCCACCGCCGCACGCCGCGCCCCCGCGAACGCCGCCGCCTGCACAGCGGAGCCCGGGCTGAGCATCGCGCAGGCCAAAGCCTCGCGGGCCTCGGGCGAGGGGCGCGGGGCGCACGTGCTTGCGCTCGTACGCGTCGTCGCGGGCCAGGGCCCGCGTGGCCTCCGCCTCGAGGCGCGCCGCCGCCTCCTCCGCCTTCCTCGCCCGTTTTGCCTGCTGCGCCTCCCGCTTCGCCTCCCGTGCCGCCGCGCGGGCCTCCCGCGCCGCCGCCGCCTTCTGCTCCTCCAGCAGCCGCCGCGCCGTCGCCAGCGCCGCCCCCGCGTCCCCCGCCGCCGCCGCCGCCTGCGTCCGGGCGGTCGGTCGGGCGGGCGGGCGGGGGCCGGCGGGGGCGGGGCCGGGGCGCGCCTCGGCGGGGCCGGGGCCGAAGAGCAGTTCGAAGACGGCGAGCGCCTCGCCGGCCCCCGCCCGCCCCGCGAGGCGCGCGTACACCGCGGGGAGCCCGTGCGCTGCCCCGGCCCCCTCCCCGCTCACCACCTGCCGCCGGGAGGTGCCCCGTGAGGCGGGGGCGGCGGCCGCGGGGGACGGGGGCGGTGGCCGCGGGGACGGAGGGCGGGCGCGGGACCGCCGCGCACCGCGTGCCAGGCGGCGAAGGCGTCGCACAGCTCCCGCACCGTCGCCGCCCCGCCCCGGCCTGCCGCCCGCCCCCGTGAGAGGCGCGAGGGCGGGCCGGACGGGGCGGGGCGCGCCTGGAGCCCCGCGTGGATCGCGCGCAGCGCCTCGCGCAGGTCGCCGACGCTCGCAGGGGGCGCCTGCAGCGCCTCCGGCAGCGGCGGCGCGCCCGACCCGCTGGCCGCCGCCAAGCTCGACGCTGTGCCAGTTTCTCCCCACGCGAGCGCTGTGCGTGGCACCTCTGCAGGTTGCGGATCGCTAGCCGAGGCCGTGACGCCCGAGTACGCACGCGCGTCCTGCATCGCTGCAACGACTGCGGCTCAGGTCGCTATCCGGCGTAGTATCCGCTCGCGCCGCCAGCACGGCGGTAGCCGGCGTGCGCGGATCGGGCGGGTGCTGGGATCTCCTAGAACCCGATCAGCGCTTGACGGTGATCCGGAGCACCTGCGTACGCGATGAGCGCGGAGCGGCTCGCTGTAGCGAGCGCTGGAGGTCGCACCGCTCGGTCGCGCCGCGCTCGCGCGCGCTGGACGTGCTCAGCTCCGTTAATTCAGCCCGCAGGTCGCGTGCACTCTTCGAGCTCGGCAGACCTGGTTGACCCCAGCGAGTGGCTGTACCCGGGTCCCGACCTTGCCATCGTCGCCGGCGCCGATGAAGAGCCCGAGCGCCGGGCGCGCTAGATAGCGGCGTGCTCGCTTAGTTCTGCAGCGCCGGCGGCGATGGCAGCCCTGCTGCGGGACAGCCTCGAGCTGTACGCAGCGGTCAGCCGGGACGGCGACGCGCTGCTTCTACTCGCGTCGAGATTCATCCGGGCCGTCATGTTCGGTCTAATCGCGTCGGTCCTCCTGCCCTTCCTCAAGTCCAGCGGTCAGCTTCCCGCCGCCCACATGTAGACCGCTTGCAGTCACATCCTCGCACGCGCGCGCTGACGCGCGGATGTATTGCTTGCAGACGCGCTCTCCGACGCCCAGATCTCGGCGCTGCTCACGCTTTCCTTCTGCGGAGACGCGGCCCTCAGCCTCTTCTGCACGTCCATCGCGGACTCGTACGGGCGCAGGAAGCTGTGCGCGGGGCCCGCCCACTCGCGCGCGCCGCGGCGGCGCGGCGGGCCGCTGACGACCACTTCCGCGCCGCGCGGGGCGCAGGCTCCTCATCGGGAGCGCCCTCAAGATCGGGGCCGGCGTCGCGCTGGCCGTCGTGCGCGCCTCTCCTCGCCCCTCGCCCCGGGCGCCGCAATCTCCGAACGCCGGGGCGGGGCGGGGCGGGGCGGGCAGGTGCACAACCTGGTGCTGCTGACGGCGGCGGCGCTGGTGGGGGCGATCCCGCAGGCCGGCGTCGAGGTCGGGCCCTTCGAGGCCATCGAGCAGGCCGCCCTCGTCCAGGCGCCCCCGCCCGCCCCGCCCCGCCCCGCAGCGTCGCCGCTGACGCCGGCGGCCGGCGCGCAGCTGCTGCCGCCGCAGAAGCGGACGTCGGTGCTGGCGTGGTGCCACTTCATCGGGGCCGCCGGCACCGTCGCAGGCGCCCTCCTCGCCTCCGCCTCCGCCGCCGCCCTCCGCGCCGGTGGCACCCCCGAAGGCCCCGCCTACCGCGTGCGCGCCCGTACCCCCCTCCCGGCCCAGCGTACCCCGTCCGACCGCGCGCGGGGGTACAGGCGGTCGTCGTTCTGTACGCGCTGCTCTCAACGGTGCTGGCGGGGGTCGTGTGGCGCCTGTCGCCCTCCGTCGAGGCGCCGCGCACCCCCGCGCCGCGCCGCCCCACCCTCTCGCCCTTCTCCCCCGCCCAGGCGGCCCCGAGCCCGACGCCGGAGCGCCCCCTGCCCCCCGCCTCGCCCGCCCCCGCCGCCCTCGAGAAGCCCGAGACGACCCTCGGCCTCTCCCGGTCCGCCCTCCGCCCCCCTCCGCCCCCCAATCTTGCCTGACGTTGTAATCCTGTACCCCCCACGCGGGCAGGTCGTGGCAGACGGTGTTCCGCCTCTCGTCCCTCTTCGTCGTCGACTCCTTCGGCGCCGCCCTCGTCCAGGTGCCCCGGCCTACCCCGCCCGCCCTCCCTCCCCCCCCCCCCCCCCCCCCCCCCCCTCCCGCCCGCCCGCCCGCCCGCCCGCCCGCCCGCCCGCCCGCCCGAGCCGCCTGGCCCCGCAGCGGTCGATCATGGGCTTCTGGTTCGAGGAGCGGTACGGGCACGTGCCCGCCGCCCTCGGCGCCCTCTTCGCCGCCACCGCCGCCGTCGGAGGGGTCCTCTCCCTCCTCGCCCCGCTCCTCGCCCGTGCGTGAACAAGGGGAGGGCGGGCGAAGCCTAGAGGCGCGCTTGGGGCTGAGGCCGAGGGCCGGGGGTGGCGCGCAGGGCGCTACGGGCTCCTCAACGCCATCATCCTCCCCCACGGTCCGCCTGCCCCGCCCGCCCCCGCGCCTTCCCCGCGCCGCTGACAGCCGCCGGGTTGGCGGCGGGGCCAGTGCCCGGGGACGTGCTGCTGCTGGTGGTGCCGCTGGCCTCGGGCTGGGGCACGGCGGCGGCGCTGCTGGCGCTGCGCCTCTGCGTGGCCCCCCTGGAGGCCCCCGCCCGCGCCTCCTACGTCCTCGGCATCGTCCGCCCCGCCCCGCCCCAGCCCCGGAAGAGCTGCCTGTCCCGGGCCTCTTGAGCTCTGATCTGGGCAGGTGGGGGCGTCGGAGCGGACGGCGGCGGGGGGCGTGACGTACGTGGCGCGCCTCGCGGGGGCCGCCGTCGCCCCCGTCCTCGCCGGCATCCTCCTCGTCCGCCCCGTACCCCTCCCCCGCCCTGCCCCCACCCCGCCCTGCTCGACCCCGCCCACGCCCCCCGCCGCGCAGCAAAACGGGATGTACGCGGACGCGACGCTGTACATCGGCGGCATCTGCCGCCTCGCCTACGTCTACGCCCTCCGCCGCGGGTCCGATCCCATCCACGGCCTTCCGCCCTCTTGGCCTTGGCTCCAGATGTGGCCGGGCGGCGGCCCCTCACACGGAGGCGCCGCCCGCAGGTTCAAGGGCGTGCTGCCGGTGGAGGAGCGCCCCGCGGAGCCGGCGGGGGCGGGGGAGGAGGGGGCGTGGGGGCCCGGGCCGGCGGGGCCCAGCGGCCGCGCCCTCGACCGCGAGCTCGAGAGCCCCGGCCTCGCCTAGCAGCAGCGCCCCGGCAGGCCGCCTCCGGTCGCTCGTGTGCTCTATTGTAAAAATGTGCCCTGTTTATCGCTCAACGTGTGCGACTTCGATTCACCGCTCACCTCCCGAAGGGGCGGGCCCGGCGGCGCCCCCGAAGGGGCGCTCGCCGCCCGCATAGCGAGTAGACGGAACTTCCAGCCTGGCAGGCTTGTATTAATTGCTCTCAGATTCTCAGATTCGAATTCACCGATATATATATCGATCGACGTCGCAGCTCGATCGGAGGGGGGCACTGTGACAGGGGTACATGAGCGCCCTAGCACGTCACCGTCACAACTGCGATCGTACGATCTATAGCTAGATCTCGTTCGCTCAAAGGCGAACTTGACGACTGCTGCATCTCTGCCAGCCTGCGCAGCCTGGCAGATCCGAAGAAAGGAATTCGAATTCGAAGCATCAATGACCGTCCGCCGCGGCCGCCGTAGACTCGAAGCCATGGGAGATCGGGAGTTGGGCGGCAGGCCCCGCATCCAGGCGGACGACGAGGAGACAGCACGAGCGTTCAGACTCACGTATTACAATCGAAGGCTCGCTGGCCGTGCGCCGTCCCCGCTCTTGCTTCTGCTGGCGAGCGTACATGTACACGTACACTCATGATCATCATGCGCGCAGCCTTCGTGTTCAATAATGATCCTGCAAATGGCGTTCTACTGGCTTCCCCCGGCGGTACGGATCGCAACGCGGTCTGCGCCCGAGCACCGCAGCCGCGACGCCGGCCGTGCGCGGCGTGTTCGGTGCCTCGCGTCCTGACGGCACGCGCGCGCGCAGCTCCAGATCGCGGGGCTCCTCGACTTCGGGGGCTACCAGCCGCCCTCGGCGCCGCTGACACCGAGGCGCCTGGTGAGGGTGGACGGCTACGCGACGGCCTTCGCGCGGCTCCTGTGGGTGCGGTCGACGGACGGGCGGGGCGACGCGGAGGTCGCCTCCACGAGCGAGGAGGGCCTCGTCAAGGTCTTCGACGTCCGCGCGCGCCAGCTCTCCGACACCCTCGCCGCGCCCCGCCTGCTCGGCCTCCGCGAGCTCCCCTCCACGCCCGGCGCCCTCCTCGTCTGCTCCGACACCTCCCTCGTCGGTGCCCGTCAGAGCCGCCCCGCCTCCGCGCGCGTCGACGTCCCCTTATCCGGCGCCTCGCCTCCTGCGCATGCAGCGTGGGACCGGCGCGCGCCGCCCGACGCGGCGCGGCGCGTGGCGAAGTCGGAGTCGGGGGCGCGGGTGCTGGACGTGGAGGCGGCGCCCGAGGGCCACTTCCTGTTCACGTCCGACGAGGCGGGGATCGTGCGCGTATGGGACGACCGCGCCACCTCCCAGCCCCTTCTCGCCCTACGAGACAACGTACGCCCCCGGCGCCCGCCTCACCCCCTCCTCCTCGCCCCCCCCTCGCCCCCAGTCCGATTCTGCGCCGCAGAGCGAGGGCCGGGCGGTGAACTCGCTGCAGATCGACCGCACCGGCACGCGCCTCCTCGCCACCTCCGAGAAGGGTACGCCGAGCCGAAGCTCTTCAGGGCTTCTTTGCCCCTGCCGGGCCCCGCCGGGCCGCGCCGCGCCCTCCTCACCCGGCTCTACGGTTCAGGCCACGCCTCGCTGATCGACCTGCTGGGCCTGTTCGCCATTCGTCCGAACCTCGCCGAGCCCGTGCAAATTGCCGGTCTTCCCGACCTCCGCACGTGCGCGTACCTTCCACGTGCACCTCTCCCGTGGCGGCCCCCGCACGCTCTAACCCGGCCCCTGCATGCTCAGCTTCACGGCTGAGGGGTACAGAAACGCTACCTATTTCCGCGGCGCTTACATGTCCCCCTGCGGCGATTTCGTCGTGGGGGGTACTGACGACAGCCGCGGCGTGCGCGTGTTTGCCCCACGTCCCCCTTCCGATCTCCGCCTAACCTTCCGGCCCATGCGCGCCAGCTGATATGGAGCTCCGCCACGGGGCGGCTGCTCCGCACCATTCTGGTTGGAATCCGCCCCGGTCCATGTCACACCGTCTATGCAGCTTACCTGTCTCCGTCAGTGCTTGCGAGTGGACTCTAATCCTGGGAATGAGGAGGAGGAGGATGCGCCAACACCGCGTGGGTATGCTCGGCTCACGAGCCCGATAGTCCACGTGCGCCGGCGGGCCCCGACGCGATTTCGAGCGCGCAGCGGGGTCTGAACTCGCCCGCGGCCGGCGCCGGCAGGTGGCGATGGCGCCGGTCGGGCCCTCGCGCCCGCCTATCCTCGCCCTCTCCAGCGACGAGGTCTTCGGCATCTGGCAGAACCGCCAGGGTGCGCCTCCACGTGCCCGGGGGCCCGGGGCGCGCCCCGCCACTCATCACGCACCCGGCGCCGGCCGCCGGGCACGGCGCAGTGGCGGTGGCGCTGGGGGAGGAGCTGGCGGGGGTCGAGGAGGAGGAGACCGACGAGGGCGAGGACGGATTCGCAGTGATCGACGAGGAGGACCGCCGGGCCGGCGCCGTCGAGGAGGCCGGCCCGCCGCCAGAAGATCCACCCGAGGTCTCCCCCTCGATCTGCGGCTTCAGCCCAGCCGCCCCCGGCCGCCTGCCTTTTGAGCTCAGACTGATTATATTTATGAGCGACCCTAGGAGCCTTGGGTGGAGGACATCCTCGTACCCCCCCTCAAGCTCTACGAGTGCGCGTATGGGAGGGGCTACGTGGAGCAGATCGTGTACACGTGCCTCACGTGCCGCGCCGCCATGGGCGGGGTACGCGTCCGCCTTCTCTCCCTCCCCGCCCCCCCCCACCCCCCCCCCCCCTTTTCTTGCTCCTTTTCGCCCCTGCTCGACGATAATGAGCGGTCCGCGACGCAGAGCTCGGAAGACCCCCGCGTGCATGCCGGCATTTGCCGCCAGTGCGCCGCCTTCTGCCACCCGAACCATCAGGCGAGCCGGAACGCCGCACTCGCTCTCTCGTTTCTAATGTGTATCCCAGGTCGAGTGCCTGGGGCGCAGGGGCGCCTTCCGCTGCGACTGCGGGAACAGCAAGATGCCCCGTGCGCGTTCTTACTCCAGCCGCCCCCGCCCGACCTTACGTCCGTCCGAAGGCATGGCGAGGCCGCTTTGCAAACTCGCGCCTCAGAAAGACGAAACGAACCCGCAGAACCGGTCCGCGAGAATCCCTATAGAAATAATTCGACCGCTTATTCTTTCCAACATGAATCGTCTTTTGTTCCGTTCACTTTTAATTTCTGCACGATCGCGAGCTCCGGTTCGAGCGAGCGTGCGGCAGGTACGGGCACAACTTCGACCTGAAGTACTGCATATGCGATGGCGCGGAGGACCCTGAGGGCGCCATGGTCCAGGTCCGGCAACTGAAAGAACCCAAGAAGTTGCAGAATAAATCCAGCTGACTCGCGTACGTGTCCGGGGCACGCGCAGTGCAATCGGTGCTGGGACTGGTTCCATTTCGCGTGCATCGGCCTCTCTGCGGAGGAGGCGCGATGCCCTCCTGTTCCCTCCCACACCTGCCCCTTTGCAGCCTGATCGCGAGACACCGCCAGGACGTCGATGCCATGGCCCCATACGTCTGCGCGGCGTGTGCGGCTACCACGTGCACGGGCCCTTCCTCGCCCCCGCCACCGCCCCCGCCACCACCCCCGGCCGCGCCGGAAGCGCTGGAGCCAACGTTAACGGAGGTGGCTCGGATGGATCCGGCGGCGGTCCAGAAGGAGGTCGAGCGCCTCAAGCAGGCGGGGGACCGCGGGGCGGCGCGGCGGTGCGCGCGCCCCCTCCGGATCGATGTCGACGTCGACGTGCCAGACCCACGTCGACGCGCGCGTGCTGACCTCGGACCGTCCCCGGCACCGCAGGCTCGTTCAAGACTGGCTCGACGCGCAGGCGAGGCGCATCGCTCTCGCCAACCACAGGCGAGCCTGCAGCTGCTCCTGCAAGCTATAGCTAATCGCCCTCCAGGGCAATCGTCACGCCCGGGGACGTGCGCGAAGCCTTGCTGTACCTGCAGACGGGCCTCCTCCCCACGGCGCTGGTGCGGCCACCTCGCGCTCGCGCGCCGCGGCGGCGGCGCCTTGCGGCTGGCGCCGCCCTCGCCCGAACGGGCGCCTTGACCGACCCCTCGCAGGCGAGCCAAGGCCACGCAGGCTCCTCGAGCTCGAGCCCGGCCACGGGAGCGCACCAAGCCGGATCCTCGGGGCCGGAACAAGCGGACCCCTCCGGGGCGGGACAAGACAGGACGCGGAAGCGCCCCCGAGAAGATCCAAAAGGGGACTCGTAGATCGTGTCTGAGTTCCGGGATCCGCGGCCGCGGCCGCCCGCAGTCGTTAGCAGCTTTCGATCATATCAAACCTTGAAGTTGTGTCAAAGTCACTGAGTGTGGGTTCTTGTTTGTATATGCACAATTTTATTAAGCCTACAGCTTGCGATGGCCGTTCTCTGGTGGAACACTCGAGAGCTCTATAGCTAGATTTAGTTCTTGTACATGTTTCGGATCATGATCATGATCACCACCACCAAATCTAGCTATAGAGTGTTCCACCAAAAAACGACGTCGACCATCGCAGTAAATTAGCTATAGATCGATATCTAGAGTCGATCGATCCGATACTCCTTCGCATTCCAAGAAATTCGGAGGATACGCCCGCGGCCGGCCGGAAATATATAATAGTATCGAAGGCTTGATTTATAATCATATATAAACCGTAGTCGACGTCGGATCGAGACGTTGAGCTCGATCGCGACGGCGATAATCATTGAATCTAAGCAACAATCTAAATATCCAAAAGGGTCTCGGTTACAGGCCCTCTTGATCTATAATCTGGATAATCTCGATTGATATTACAATGAACGGCCTCACGCGCGCTGCGCTCTCGCTAAGCCGCGCTGCGTCAAGGGCTGCGAAACTGAAGGCTGCCGGACTAGAATCCTTCATAAATATAACTAATATACCTGAGCGCAACCACACAACGAAATCCCAGAAAGAACTACAATTGCGAGGGACGGGGGCGAGCTTGAAGCCTAGCTTGAAGGCTAGGGCTCGTGGGCGTGGGCGCCGGGGAGGGGCTCGGCGGGGCGGGGGGCGGCGAGGGCGGCGACGGACTCGCGCCAGAGGGCGCGCCGCTCCCGCTCGATGTCCCGCGTCGCCGCCATCGCCAGCGCCCTGCAGCCGCCGCCCTCGGAGCGGGGCGCGGCGGGGCGCGGGGCTGTGCGGGGCGGGGCGGGGCGGGGCGGGGCGGGCGGACAGGAAGCAGACGGAGGTTGTGAGGAGGCGGGTGCCGCGGTCGATGAGGGGGAAGACGGCGGCGAAGGCGGCGAGCCAGCAGGCGAGCCAGCCCAGGGCAAAGCAGAAGCGCACGCGCAGCGTCACGAGGCACAGCGGCACCGAGTTGGAGAGCAGCACCAGGGTCCACCTGCCCGGCGGCTCGGAGGCGGGGCGGTGCATCCCAGGCACGGGGCGGGCTACGGGGGCGGACGGACCAGATGGCGCGGTCCTCGCGGGAGGGGATGCCGGCCCTGCCGCCGGGGAGCACGCCCAGCAGCGCCATGCAGCTCCCGTTCGCCGCCACCGCCGCCACCGTCATGCCCCACTGCGCCCCGCCAGTGAGGGGCACGAGGCGGGGGCGGCGGGGGCCGGGCGGGGGCGGGGGCGGGCCTGGTGGAGCCAGGCGCGGGCGTAGAAGGCGTCCCAGAGGGGCCGGGGGATAGCAGAGAGGAGGACGAGGGCGCCCGGCAGCACGCCCCCGGCCAGCAGCACCGCCAGCACCTGGCGCGAGGGGATGAGGAGAGGGGGGAGGAGAGGAGGGGGGTACGCCCCGAGCGCGCCTTGAAGGCCTCGCCGGGCATGGAGGCCCGCCACGAGCGGTTCCAGAGGATCACCGACGACTGCAAGCAAGCCGGCCGGCGCCCGCGTCGGAAAGGAGAGTGCAGATCGAGAGCCGGGCGGGAGGAAGAGGAGGGGAGGGGGCGGACGACTGTGAAGGCGGTGAGGAGGGCCGTCGCGTAGAGCAGCGTCCGCCGCCGCGCGTACCGCACCGACCACTGCCCGCCGCCGCCGCCGAAGCGAGGTCAGAGGGGGCGCGCGGGCGCTGCGGAGAGGGGAGGGCGGGCGGGGGCGGGGGCGGGCCAGGCGGAAGCCCTCCTCCTCGGCGGGGTCCGGGAAGGCCAGCGTGACCCGCCGCAGCAGCCGCCGCCCCCGCGTCTCCTTCGCCTCCGCTTCCCCTTCCCCCGCCCCGGCCCCTGTCCCGGCGCGCGGGCGAGCGGCCCGTCGTCGGCCGCCCGCCGGCGCCGGCCTTGCGCGGGTCCCCCGGCTCCGGGGCGGGAAGACGCGGCCGGGGCGGTAGGTGTTGGGCCCGGGAAGGGCCCGGGCTCGACGGCGAGGGAGCCGGTGCGGCGCATGCGGCCGTGCACGAAGCGCGCCGCGTACCGCTGCGCCACCTGCCGCCGAGGCTCGCCCGCCGGCGCAGGCGCTGGCGCGGGGGCGGGGGCGGGGGGCGGGGCGGGCCTCGCGCTCGCGGAGGTAGTTGGTGGCGACGGCGATGAGGCAGGACATCCCCAGCGAGATCCCGTTCTGCCGCCCCGCCCGCCCCTCAGCAGCGCCCCGCGCGGCGGGCGGGCTGGGCGGGCGGGGCGAACCGAGACGCCGACGTCGAGCTTGAAGGGGTCCGGCGCCGCGTTCACCTGCGCCCTAGCTGGGCCCCCGGCCCCGGCCCGGGCCCCGCGGGGAGGGCGGCGCGGCACCTTGAGGGGCAGGAAGTATCCGTACATCACCAGCACCACCACCAGCTGCGGGGGGTACGCCGATCAGAGGAAGGGGGGGGGGAATGGGAGGGGGGCACCTGGTTCCACCAGTGGGAGGCGCCGGCGACGCCGATGCCCCAGAACCAGATGGGGGGCCCGACCTGCGGGGCGGGGCGGGGCGGGGTGAGGGGCGCGCGCGTCGCGAGGGGAGCTGCCACGAGGCGGGCGGGCGCGCCTCGTCGGAGATGTCGTTCACGAGGTGCGCCGGCCTGCGCTCCGTCCGATGCGCCCGTCGGATCCGGCGCGCGGGAGGGGCGAGGGGCGGGGTGGGGCGGCGGGGCTGGCACCCGTCCCACCAGGCCCCGGCGGGCCAGAGCCAGGCGAGGTAGAGCATGTACGACGAGGCCACTGCGCCCCGGCCCCCGCGCGCTCGGCGGCGGCGGCGGCGGCGGAGGCGATCGCGGGGGCCGGGCCTGCGCACCGCCGAAGAGGAACCAGTGCTTGCAGAGGGGGAGGCGGCGCCAGCGGGAGGCGATGAGGGCGACGACGATGGCTCCCACCGCCGCGAAGTTGTGGAACCAGGCCCTGCGCCGGCGCCGCGAAGCTCGAAGGCCGGAGACTGGCTCAGACGGGGCGCGGGGCGGGGAGCCGAGCGCGTGGGCCGAGCTCTGCGGGACGCACATCCAGTTGCGGAGGTGGCCCTCGGGGTCGGTGTAATCGCCCACAGCGTTTGTCGCTAACAGTGAGGGGAGGGCCGTTGCAGGAAACGGAGCTGAGCGGGAGCCAGGCGGAGCTCCTGACGATGCTGTGCCGCGTGGAATCCATCGCAGCTGGTAGAATAGTAGTAGTACGATGTTGCGATTACGTAGTAGTACGATGTTGCGATTACGATTTCAAGTTTCAGCTACGAATGTTGCGATTACGATTTCAAGTTTCATCCAAGTTGCGCCGAACTCCGCCGTCGTTAATTTCATCCCTCATCTACGATGTTGCGATTTCATTCTCCCGATTACGATGTCGATGTTGCGATTACGATGTTTGCGATTACGATGTCGATGTTGCGATTGCGATGTTTGCGATTACGACCGGTGCTTGCGATTTCAAGTTTCAGCTACGATGCTGCCGCAGTCCGCCCCCCAAGCTGCGGCGCAGTCCGCGTCGATCGCTGCTCGTAGGCAGCTCGCTACGCCGGCCTCGTCGTCGTAGTTTGGGCAGGATAGGGGGACCGCGTACCCCCCTTCAGCGGGCCCTGCCGGCGCCTGCGTTGCCCGCAGGCTTGTCGCCCCCGTAGGTAGCACAGACCCAGCTCAAGCTCCTGCGATGTCCGCAGCTAGCATGCCTGTGTTATCAATGCGCTAACACGAAGATCCTGCAGGCCGAGGCGCTCGTCGCTCATGAACTGCTCCAGCGTCGGCCTCACCGTGGCACGTGCACGAAAGACGGCGCGATCGCGACGTCAACGGCACGGCCAAGAGGGACGGCGAGCGGCCGCTGCAGGCCAGCCGGCGCCCGCGCCGCTGAACTCGAAGGCGGCTCGAGCTCGCCGGACTGCGGCGGGGAGGCCTCTAAATCGACGACCGCTGTTACGGTCGTCCCCTGCTCGTTGCTCTCCGGATCCCGCTCGTCCGCCGCCATGCCCGCCTGGACGCCCAAACGTTACCGCTGTCGCGGAGACTGCTGAGTTCACTCACTCGAGCTCGGAGGCCCCTCCGAGTCACCTGCAGCGCTGCGGTCGCTCACACCTGCAGCAGAGATGTACTAGCTAGGCTGCGCTGTATACGTACATGTATTGCCCTGGGGTCTGCGGCGTCGGAGCTGAAACGTTAACGCTGAACCTAGGCCTCCCGATCGGAGCCTGACCTGCGCCGGAACCGCTCCAGCCAAAGCGCTGCGTTCCCCTGCTAACCCGGTGACCTGCAGCAGCCGTCGGGGCGCGGTTGCCCTTCGAAGCAAAGCGAGTGGGCGAACGGGGTACGGCGCCTCCAGCGGGGTACAGCGCCGGTCGAAGGGATCTCTCCAACGCTGGCCTCTGGAGGGCGCGGCGGGACGCGGCGCGCGAGCATCCGAAGAGGTGCGCCGTACAGGTCTCCGCCTTTCGCGCTGTCGGGCGGCGTGACGATGAGGTCCCCGCCGTCCCTGACCGCCTGCATGCATCGCAGAGCTTGCAGAGCTCAGTGCGAACGATCGAGCAGCCGACCGCGCACGCGGAGGCGATTCCTACCTTCGGTGCGCTAGATCGCAAATCGTCTATCAACCGCCAATCCGCGGTCCTACGGCGAGTGCTGACCCGGCGGCAGCGGCATGATGGAGGTTGCCGCATTTGCCGGCACGCTCTGCACGCCGGCGGCCCGGGGCGCCGGCCACCTGGGCGCGTGCTTCGAGGCGGAAGTGGCGAGCTGCGCCAGCCAGCGTCGACCAGAGGCGGCCACGGTGCCGACGAGGACGCGCAGCTTCGCGGCGAGCGCGCGGGAGCTCGGGTCGGCGTCGCGTTTCGGCTGCGCCCGGCGGCTGCGCCTGGCGTCCCCAAGCGGGGCCCCCGCGGCGCCGGAGCCGCGGTGGGCGGCGGCGCAGTCGAGCGCGCGGGTGGCGGACGAGGAGGAGGAGGAGGAGGAGGCGGGGCGGGAGGGCGGCGGCGTGGCGGGGCAGGCAGGGCGGCGTACGTCGGTCAAGGGCCTGGTGCTGCAGGGGAAGCTGGACGAGGCCGCGGCGCAGTTCGAGCGGCGGCGGCGCGCCGGGCAGGCGACGGGCCCGCAGCTGACCGACCTGCTGGGCGCGCTGTTGGAGGCGGGGCGCGCCGACGAGGCGGCCGGCCTCTTCGGGCGCTGCCTGCAGGGCGACGAGGGCTTCCCCCCCCCGGCCCCGCCGCTCTGCACGGCCTTCCTGGACGGGATGCGGCGGCGGAAGAAGGCGCGGGAGGCGGCTGCGGTGCTGCGGCGGATGCGGGAGGGGGAGGAGGGTGCGGGGGCCGTCGAGTTCGACGCGGCCCTCTACGGCGCCGCTGTCTCTGTCTACCGCGACCTCGCCCTCGACAAGGCGCGCGGGGATCAGCGTTGAAGCGCTCGGAAGCCGCCCGCTTCCGCTGACGGCGGCTGCGGGGCCTTCGGGCGCAGGAGTCGCGGGAGGAGGAGCGGCGGGCATGGCTGCGGGAGGCGGAGCGGGTGGTCTCCGAGGCAGCCGAGGCCGGAGCCCTCTCCGAGTTCGTCTTCCAGCCCCTCGTGCGGCCCCCGCCCCCGCCCCGCCCGCCCCGCCCGGCCCGCCCCCTCCTCTCTTCGCTTCGCCGACGCGGGGCCAGGTGCACGCCTACGCGCACTCGGGGCGCTTCTCGGAGGCGGTGGGGGCGCTGCGGCGCAGCGTGGCCGCCGGCGTGCCCCCCAACGCCTCCTTCTTCACTGCCCTCGTCCGCCCCGCCCTCCTTCCTCCTCCTTTTCCCCTTTGAACGAGGCGCGCGCAGCTGAGCAGCTGCGGGCGGACGGAGCCGGCGGACTGGGAGGCGGGGCGCGCCTACTGGAAGGCCATGCGGGACCTCAAAGTCCAGCCCACGGTCAGTCTCGGCCGCCCCTCCCCCCTTTCCTTCGCTGAGCTCTCCCGCAGGTGATGGCGTGGACGGCGCGGCTGAAGCTGGCGCTGGCGTGCTGGGAGGAGGCGGCGCGGGACCTCGCCCCCGCCCTCGAGCGCGCCGGCCTCGAGGCCACGGCCGACGGCCTCGCCCGCCTCTTCATGGCGGAGATGGAGGCCGAGGGAACGCCCTTCAACGACTTCTCCTACAACACCGTGGTCAGCCCTCCGCCCGCCCCGCCCCGGCGGCCCTCCCTCCCTCGCTCCGGGCCGAGGCGGGGGGCGGCGCCCGCGGGGCAGGTGGCGCACTTCGTGGGGGCGGGGGACGAGACGCGGGCGCGGGAGTGGGTGCGGCGGGCGCGGGATGCGAAGATGGCCTCCTGCTTCCTCTTCACCGTCGTCCTCGGGCCCATCGCCAAGGCCCGCCCGCCCCAGCTCGCCCGCCCCCATCCCGCCCGCCGCCTAACCGCCCGGCCGGGCCAGGCGGGGGACGTGCTGCGGGCGGCGGCGGTGGAGGCGGCGATGGCGGAGGAGGGCGTCGAGCCCGACGCTGTCTTCCTCTGCTCCATGATGGAGGCCCGCCCCCTCGCGCCCCGCCCCCGGGCCCCGCCCCGCCTTTCCCTGGGGCGCGGCGCCGGCCTTCGCTGACGGCCTCTCTCCCCCCCTCCGCAGTGCTACCAGAAGGCGGGGGACTACGGGCGGATGGACGCGACGGTGCGGCGCGTGCTCGAGGGGGCCGACGCGGGGCGCTGCCCCATCGACTCACGCGTCCTCGCCACCATATTCGGTGCCCCGCGCCTCCGCCCCGAGCTCTCTCTCTCTTTCTTCCAGTTGGCTGAGGGCGGGGCGGGGCGGGCAGACCAGTACGGGCTCTTCCGGAAGCGGGAGGCGAAGGAGCGGGTCGAGGAGGTGCTCGCGGGGGTCATGGCCGGCCGCTGGGGCGGCCGCCCCCTCCTCGACCCCCACGTCATGGCCAAGGCCATCGAGGTGCCCCCGCTCGCTCGATTGCTCACGCCTCCCTCTCCCCCCGCCCCGACCCGACCCGCCTCATTCTTCTCCTTCGTGCGCAGGCGCTGGGGCGGTGCCGGGACCCGGACGCGACGGCGCGGCACGCGACGGGGACGCTGCGGGAGCTCGGCCTGCGCCCGACGGCGTACGTGCTGAAGAGCGTGTACCAGACGCACTGCAACAACAGCCGCCTGCTCGACGGCCTCCGCGTCCTCGAGGAGATCCTCGGCGACGAGGCCCTCCGCCCCCGCCGCATCGACGACCGCACATGGGTCCGCCCGCCCGGCCGCCCCCGCCAGGCTTAGCTAGCTTATTCCACCCACCCCGAGCTAACGCGCTCCTCCGCGGCAGCTGCTGCTGCTGCAGCGGATCGAGAAGTGGAAGTCGCGGGAGGAGCAGCGGCAGGGCGCCGCCCTCGCCCTCCGCCTCCTCTCCCCCTCCGCCCCAAAGGCCGCTTTCGACGCCCTCCGCGCCCTCGCCGCCTAGCGCCCCGCCCCGCCCCCACGCCCCCTAGGCATCCCGCCTTCGATATCGATTCTAGCCCGGCCGTCAACGCTGCAGCGGCCCCTGCATCGGATAGCGCGCCCCCTGTTATCTCCAGCTTTAATTTGCTCTTGTTTTTCACTTCGAATTCAGATGGTAAATCGCGATCGAACCCGAGCGCTGGCGCGCCCTGGCCCGCGACACTCTCACACACCGCGATGCATTTCTTAATAATTAAGCTCGACGCCGTCGACGCCCCATCGCGTGCACGGTTCACGGCGGGGGCGGGGTCAGAAGGTGGAGCGGATGCGGGCCCAGGTGAGGCGGAGCTGGAGGGGCAAGGGCGGGCCCGAGGCGACCCCCGAGTCGAAGGCGTCGAAGTCGGCCTTGCGCAGCCGCTCGAGGTACTCCTCGACAGGGATCTGCCCCCCTCGCCCCCGCCCAGCCCCTCAGAGCGAACGAGAGAAGAAAGGGGTGGGCGGGGCGGACGGCGGCGCGGAGGACGGGGAGGGACTCCTTGGGGACGCTCCCCGCCATCGCCCGCGCCTTCTGCAGGTGCGAGTTCGCCCTGCGGGGGGGGGGGGGGGGGGGGGGGTCAGGAGGGGGGGGGGGGGGTCAGAAGGGGGGGGGAGGAGCGGGGGTTACCGCGATGCGAGCTCGAAGAGGGCCTCGCGGACGTTCGGGGGGCTCTTGCCCCCCTTCACGTCCTCCGGCTTCACGTCGTACTGGGGGTACGTGAGCGGGGGAAGGGGTACAGGATACGAGGGGAGCGGGCACGCCTTGGCGCAGAGGGCGCGTGGGATGTAGATGCGGCCCTTGCTGGCGTGGAAGGGCGTACCCCGGATGAGCGAGACGAGCCCGGAGGCCTTGCCTGGGGGGTACGCGGTTCAAAGACGGGGGGCGGGGTACGCGGATCTAGTGTGGCGGGGGGCGCGCCGAGGTGGGAGGCGGCGTGGTCGGCGTGGACGTTCCGCACGCCGCAGGTCTGCGCGGCGCTCGGCGCGGGCTCGAACCCGGGCGGGGCGACTTCTCGATGGCACCTCGAGGGCGAGGTAGGCGAGGGAGGAGGCGGTGTTCTCGGCGTAGGCCTCGAGGTCCTCCACCGAGACCGGCTGCCCCGTCACCAGGTCCTGCGCAGCGCCCCGCGCCGCGCCCGGTCAGCGCGGAGGAGAAGAGGCGGCGGGGCGGCTCGGGCCGGGGGCGGGGGCGGGCCTTCTCTCGGGCGTCGAGGAGGCGGTCGAGCCAGCGGCGGCTGAGCTTGTGCTTCCGCACTGCGTGGTGCAACATCTGCGTCACGTGCTGCGCCCCCTGCTCTCAGTCCGGCGCCCCGCGCGCGCGTGGGCGGATGAACGGAGGGAGGCGCGCCATGTGCGGCGGGGCGTCCTGCGGGGCGGAGGCGGGCGGTCGTCGGCGGCAGAGGCGGCGGCGGGGGGAGGCCTAGGGCGGGGGTACGCTGGCACCTTGTAGATCGCATCGACCGCCTCGCGCCACCTGCGGCGGCGCGCTCAGAGAGAGGGGGCAAGCAGCGGCGGGGCCGGGCGGGGCCGGGCGGGGCCGGGCGGGGCCGGGCGGGGGCGGGCGGGGGCGGGCCACTGCATGCGGAGGCGGCCGACGTCGACGCTGCCTTTGGCCACGTCGGCGATGCGCGCCGTCTCGATGTTGAAGGCCCGCAGCGCGTAGAACGACGGCCGCGCTGCCGCACCGCGCGCGTGCGTGGGCTGCGGGGAGGGCGGCGGGGCGGGGCGGGGCGGGGCGCACCGGCGTCCGGGTAGAAGAGGCCGACGAGGAACTGCTCGCGGTCCTGCGAGCTGCCGCCGCCATCCGTCGGGCACGCGCCGGGCGCCCGGGGGGCGCAGGTGCCGGCGCTCGCTCGCACCGGACCATCTCCGCGCAGTGCGAGGCGGGGGTGACAGCCGCCGCCGGCGCCGACGAGGCGCGCCGCACCAGCGGCCGTGCGGCCGATGCGGCGACAGGGCGCGCTACAACGACCGAACGAAGCATGGCTCTCGCGAGGAGCTGCTCGGCCCGGCGGCGCCCCATCATCAGCCGCGGCCGGCACCCGGTCGGGCCTTGGGACGGAGACGCACGCGCGGGTCGGAGACGGTAGCTGGCGCCTTCAAATGTGCGCTGCTCGCGCGTGGGGCGCTTCGCCTGGCTCAATGATCAGCGACGCTCGACCGCCTGCACAGCAGCGCGGGCGCGGCGTCAGCGGGGACGACGCGGAAGGTGCCTTCAGAACATTGGAGCGCCTAGCAGACCGTGCGCACCGCTCGATGGCCCGGCTGCGCTTCGGCCGCTCCGTTCGCGGCCCGCGCTACCCGCACGTGTTCAATTGGCCTCCTACACGACGTCGCTCGAGTATTTGTTGCGCCGGCGACGCCTGCGGGCTCGGCCCGAACCGACGAAAAAGTGGCCCCGTGGCTTCTCGAAGCCGTGATTCAGAGATCAAATTCTGCTGAGACCGCGCGCACGTTCCAATTCACGTGCACCGGACCGGAGCTGGCCCACTAGCGCTGGCTACGTATACGGAGCCGGTGCGCCGGATTCACGCTCGACGACGACGTGCCGGGTTTCGAAAGCAGCCTGGCAGATCTAGAGAGAGATCTATAGCTAGATCTAGAGCTCGAGCGGGACGCGCGCGAAATCATGTACATGTACATGTGTTACACTTGTTGTTTTCATAGTTCAATTATAATGTACGTATACATAGCGAGCTGTCGATCGCGCTGATTTACAGAGCCGCACAGCTCGGGCCTAGCCTCCGGGATCCGGAATTGATTTAGGAGGCGGCGGCGACGCGGGGCGAGGCGGGGCGGGCGGCTCCCGAGGCGAAGGCGCGCTGGGAGGCGAGGCGGGCGGCGGCGCGGCGGAAGATGCGCCCCGCGGACATGTTGATCCCGCTCAGGTCCTGCCACCAGCGGCCGCGCGCGTAAGGCATCGCCGAGTCGCTGACCCGCGCGGTCCTGGAGAGGGGCGCGGCACCTTCACGATGCCGCCCGTGCTGCGCGCGACGCGGCTCGCCGGCTCCCCGAGCCTGCGCGCGCGGCCGCTGCTCAGGAACGAGAGAATCTGGAGCTCGAGAGGGCAGAAGGTAGACTGGGGAGCCCGGCGGCCGGCGCTCGCGCGCACCGGTGGCGAACGATGTCCGTCCCCGCGTCGGCTGCGTTCGCGAGGACCTGGGCGGCGGCGCCCCTCAGAAGGGGCAAACGTTGTAATATTTGATTCGAGGTCCGCAAAATTTGATCGTCGGCGCGCCGCACCCGGTGCATCGCCTCCGCGGCAGTCCCGTAGACCTCCCCTGCGCGCAAAAAACACTCATCGCGAAGATTTCAGGAAACGTAGTTCGCGACGGACCAGCGCTGTAAATACCGGCGCGGGCGAGGCGCTCCGTCGAGTCCGCGACCAGCGGCTGCGAAATCCGAGCGGCTCTTTATCAGACCGCGAAAGTTTTGGGCCTTCATGATTAATTTAATTTCTAATTGAGTCGGTTTCGCGCACCTGGAAGGTGCCGAGGAGGCGGGAAGTGACGGAGATCGTCCCGTCGGCGACCCGCGCCACGCCGCCCGCCGCCGCGTTCACGACCACGTTCGCGGCTGCCAAGGTTATTCGAGACAGGAAAAAGGAGAAAGGAGAAGGAGTAAAGGAGAAAGGAGAAACATGAATAAAGAAGAGAGAGATCCGGATCGCATACGCACCGCCGGCAAGGGTGCTGGTCATGGAGCGGGCGCCCCGGGCCCCGAAGTCCAGAGACGAGACGATGAAGCCCGGCTCGCCCTGCGCCGGCGACTCCGGCCCGCCCGCTGCGTGCTTGGCGAACTCGCTCGCGGATCGGATGTAGTTGTTGATGGCGTCCTCTGCAGACCCCACGCTCTCCGCGACAGTCGTCGTCCCCCGCGCCAGCATCGTGATCACGCGGTCCGCGGCCTGAACCGAATGCTAAATTAAAATCGATATCGAGAAACGCGGCAGAGGATGAATTAGAACTTCGCGCACCGTCGTGTCGCCGGTGGGAACCATGCGGGCGTCTTGCATAATTTGCATGGCGCAGGGGCTTCCCTCGGGCGCGAAAGCGCCTGCGGCCCGCTGGAACATGTCCTCCGCGCCCTCTAGAGCGTCTCCGGACGAGTCGCTCGAGAAAGCGACTTCGAAGAAATCCTGCCGCGAGATCGCTCTCTCGCGCGCAAAATTCGCAAAAGCCGCGCCTTTCGCGCACGTGCGAGTCGTTCTGGATAAGGTAGCGCGTCGGCCCAACCTTGGCAATGCGCGTGTCCTCGTCAATCCGCACGCGGAAGTCTCCGAGCTCAATCTCTCCCACGGTGCGCACGGAGCCATTCTCGCCCCGCACCTGGCGCCGAGATATATACAATTAGCTACTTGCTGCGAAAACTCCTTTCACTGCAAAAACAGCGCACCTCGCCAAGAATGACCCGCGACCTCCCGGATGCAATAAATTCCCTCGCGATGCCGATGCGGCAGAGCGCGCACTCCAGCTCGCTGGACTCGATGCGCGCGCGCTCGATCTTGTCGCTGCCGCCCATTTTCTGTCTGCCCGCGCCCTTAATTAACTAGTGTACCCCTTAAGGACTGCTCTGAGTGCTCTCTTATTATAACTCGGGATCGGCACCCTCGAGCCCGGATCCTCCTCTAGCTCTAGATCTAGCTTCGAATTCTATTTAAATTCAAGCTCGAGGCAAATGCAATTACAATATTCTCACGAGCGCGCATGCGCAAATTTGATAACCACATGCAGCAAAATGATTGATACGCACTGCAGTTGGCACTATATATATAGCTATCTACAAATAGCATATATAGCTATAGCTATCTACGACGGAAAAGGACTGAGATATTTACATATCCAGGCAGCAACTAATTATAAATCGCTCGCGATTAGGCGACTTCAGCTGTATGAAATTAGCGCTGGGTTTGGCCCGGGTCGCACAGCATCTCGGGGTGCGCGCATTGGCCGTCGCTGGTGCACTGATCATGATCCCCGACGCAGCAGCACACGCCTCTCTCCGCGTCGCAGACCAGCCCGCCGTAGCCCCGGACCGGGTCGCACCGGCAGACCCCCGCGTAGCACACCATCTGCCCCGCTGCGCGTTTTTGACTCGCGATCCGATGATCGGTGAATCCGTGCAAAGCAACACCAGATCAAAACCTCATGCACAACAGATTAAACATAGACGCACGGCAGTCATTGCCGCAGCAGTCGTTGCAGTCAAACGGGACGACGTATCCGATCGCGAAGCTTTGGCAGCAGCTCTTCCCCGAGGCTGCGCGCGAGTGATTCAGTTAAAGACAAAGAGGAATTCGAAGCGATTTTCTAAAAATCGAAGACAGAATTCGAAAGCGCGGACGACAGTCAGAGTTCGTGCAGCAGCGCCGGCACTCTCCGTTGCTGCAGCGCTTCTCTCCGCTCTCGCATGTCGTTTTCGTTTTGCAAACTCCGTTGTCGCAGACCCGCCCCTCCCCTGCCTCGCTCGTGGGCGTTTGAAAAAAAGCGACGAGCTGAATAAAATTAGATCGCGAACGGCAGTCAGAGTTTTCGCAGCAGCGGCGGCACTCCCCGTCGCTGCAGCGCTTCTCCCAGTGCTTGCACTCCGATCGCGTCTTTTTGCACACCCCATCGTCGCAAAACCGGCCCTCCTCTGCCTCGTGGTGAATTAGCTTTTCGAATTCGAATTCTAAATCAACAATGAATAAAATCCCATCGGATCGCACCGCAATTCCAGTCCCCACAGCAATGGCGGCAGACGCCGTCGCTACACAGGAGCTTGGGGCCGGGGCACCCCGCGACGCACCGCCCACCCTGGCAGATTTCGCGGTCCGCGGCTGCGAATTCGAAAAGGTGCCCCGCGAATTATTTCTGTAATGCCGCGATATCGATTGCAGTAGTAATTATAATTTATCGATCGCCAGCGCGCACGGCGATATCGGTCGCCGGCCGGCGCACCGCACTGCGAATTATCGGTGCACGGCGACCCGGAAGCATGCGCACGCGCCGGCACCGACGTCGCCGCAGCCAGGATGGCTAGCGCGGCGACGGTCAGAACGACGTGAGAGTGCGAAAGATGCGGCATTCTAGCTCGCGATCGCTCTACTAGGCTAGCTAACTGTACGTAGATTCGAGCTCCTCCTCTAACATTCGATCGATCGATCGAATTCTTAATTTGATCTCTCGAGCAAATTAAATGAAACCCGGCCCGTGACTTCGAATTCCCTCTTCAAGCGAGGCTCTGCTCTTGTTGCAAGGGGGGAAGGGGGCCCCCTTGCTTCCCGTTCCCTCGCTTCAGCCAAAATTTTTCTATGAGGCCGTTTTCGAGGGCCAGTCTGCAACGAAAATGTGGGCCAGTCTGCAACGAAAATGTCTTTTATTCGCGTTCGGATTGGCTCGGTGGACCGGTCAGCTCTCGACTTTCGAGCGTCGAATTCGAGGGGAAAAAGTGGTTTTCGAGGGGAAAACTAACTTCTCTCTCTAACTCCGGTCTTCGAATTCCTTGCGCGGTTCTGCATGGAACCAGTTCTCCCTAGCTGTCTCCTCTAGACTTCGGCTTCCTCGCAGTGCGTCGCGTACGCCTTGCTCTTCGTTGCGCGGTTCTGCATGAAACCACTTCTCTCAGAGTCTCTACCTGTCAACGTCTCCTCTACTAGGCTAGATTTCCGCCTAGAAACTGCTTGCGTTGCTGCCTGCGCCGCTGCAGCTGATCGCAGCCGAGCACGCCCGGCCGGCCAGATCTAGACCGTACTCTCTCGCTGCGCTTATATCGAGCTTATATCGAGCTTATATTGCAGAACCGCGTGTGCCGGCCGAGCACGCCGGCCGGGCCGGGCGCTCGGCGCTCTTGTTGCGATCGGCACCCGGACAGCAGACTAGCTATATATAGTTCGTGTGCTGCGCACGACGTGGCGCTTGTCCGCTCATTCGGCACCCCGCGTGCGCCCTGTGTTGCGCCGCGTGCACGTGCGTGCGCCCCCGCCGCCTGCCACCCGCTGAATCTGGCCTTTCATTCAGGCTTTTCTTTATTCGGTTAGATCGCAGCGTCTGCTTATCAGCCCTTTTCTATTCTTTTCAATCATATATAATCTGTGTCTATCTTTACTACTTCAACCTGCCGCGCGCGCTGGGCCGGGGTCGATCTACATCTGCCCCGTGCATGTTCGTGCCACTACTACTCTTTCATTAGATCCCGAACCGTTCGTGCCTCTCTGGTGCGAGCTCGAGGTGGCATTAAGTTATGGAACTGGGGGGCTTTTTTTTGGAAAGTCTGCTCCATTCGTACACACATGACAGCAGTCCCCCGCTCCGCGCCTACCGGATACTGGGAAAGCCAAGCTACACTGAGGAAAAGGGCGAGCTCGGTTCTATAGCTTGTTGTCGTAGTCGAGCTGATGCTGAAGCTGTAGCCGTCAGGTCGCCCCCAACACATAATATGCGCCGGTCCTCAAGTAGGAGGCGTAGGCATGCTGAGCTACACGGTCCTAGATGCCATCTTGCTGGTTTTAAAACATGGCCGCGGGTCGCTCGTGAAGGGGGGAGTTGAGAGGGGAGGTGGGGAGGGAGAGATGGGAGGGTAGGTTCAGGTTGTTGCGCTGGGTCTTGGATCGCGCCGCCCAAGTCCACGGGTGCGGCGGGGTGTTGGGAGCAGGGCGTCGCTGGCCGAACGTGGGGAGCCGAAGCTCCTAAACCTCGGCCTTACGGGCCCGCTGGGCCCTGCCGACGCCGCGTTCGAGTCTCCTCCAGCTTGGCCTCCTCCCGCTCCCGTCGCCGCCGTGGGGTCCTGAGCGGGCGCGTCCTTACCTATGCGCGCACCCTCGTCCTAGCCCCGCCCCCCCCCCCCCCCCCCCCCCACCCCCCCCCCCCCCCCTCTTCCTATCTATATTGCAGGAGGACGAAGGCAAAAAACTTCCAAAAAGGCCTTCGCGTTCACATTAGGGGCTGAGCCCGGGGAGGAGAACATCAGTTCCAGGCTAGGGGCACAGCCCCATGAAATCTTATGGAACTGGGGGGCGGATCGAAGGCCGATGCATGCGCACATCGATCATCGGATATATATCGATATGATATCGCTCTCGAAAATTCGAGCTCGAGTCTCTATACCGAGCACTCGAGTATAAGTACTTCTGCAATTTACCCCCAAAAGGGAAAAGTTGGCGTCGCGCACACGCATGCCAGCTTTCCCGTAATATCGCTATCATCATCCGTTCGGCGGGTATCTCTCGCAAGAGCTCGCTAGCTTACGGCTGTGGCCAGCGCAAGATATCTTGCATTAAGTACGACTGCATGCGTCGACAAACGGCAATTGCGAATGTCCGAACGTCGGACGTCGACGTCGACGTCTACCTCGGACACAGCTTAAAGCTGACACATGATTCTAAGCACAGATCTCGGCGTCCACGGCGTAGCATTCGGCCTCGAGCACCTGCATACGTATACGATGCGAAGTCCGTGTGCAATGGAGAGCATGATCAGCTCAAATTAAAGTGAACCCGAACTCGGCAAATTGAGGCGGGCATGCAGAGCGCACCGCAGCCTCAGCCTCCAGCTCGGCGTCGAGCTCCGCGGCGTCCATCTCGGCTTCAACAATCTGTTCGCGATCGTGTGCATATTAGTTCTCAGAGCCTTGTACGCCGTGACGATACTACATTATATCAATTAACTAATCGGCGCAGGCGCGGCCTTAGCGCTAGCGGGCAAAGATCCAGCTTTGTCTGATTAAGTTTTGCTGTGATATCGATCACGATGAAGTGCGCACCTGGGCCTCGGCGTCAAGCAAATAACCCATCAGAGAGTACGTGGGAGATGAATCGATCGGGAACGCATTCGGAAAGTTCGTGCAATCTTGGCCATACGACATTGACTTCCCGCCGGTGGCCTTGCACATCTCACCAGCCAGTTCAGTCGCGTCGGTGTTGATTTCCCAGAGGACAGTTTGGACCGTCGACGGCGCAGCGCCGCAAGAGCCATAACTGTAACACTTGACCTCTGATTCGGAGATATATAGTGATCATGAGTGATCAATCTGCGAAGAGATGCAAATTTAAACTGAAAACGACGCACTCCCTCCAACATTGCCCATGTTGTCAGAGTACGATCTGCATGCATGCGCATGAGCGAAAACCATCATGGCATTAATATTATAGAGATTGAATGCATAGTTCCATAGTATTAGTATGCATAATACGGTACGTTAACATAAGGTATGTTACACGTTCCTTGTGAACGTTCAATTGCAACGCGAACGCATACGTTTAGCGCGCGAAGCGATCTATAGCTAGTGATCGCGCGTTAGCGGTCGACGTCCTAAGCTTGACGGCGTCCGCGAATTTCGAATATCGATATCTCAGCTTATAATTGCGATACGCCGCGGCGCTAATTATATAAGGGTGTCCGACGGTCGTCGGATATCGATGCGCCAAGGATCGGAGCTCACCGTGCGGGTAGAGGCGATCGAGATGAAGACCGGCGAGAATCGCGCCGATCAGAGCTAGACAGAGGCGAACTTGAAACTGCGGCAAGCTTTAAGAAGCTGTCGCGCACTGCGGCAGCAATGAAGATCGCAACGCGAATCGAAACCGTGGCTTTTTTCCTGCTGGCTCCTGAGAGGCGCCGGCGCCGGCGCGCGCGCGGTGCCGGCGCCTGCGCCTTCGGGCCCGGGCGGCTCGAAAAAGCTCGAAAAGGCCGCGGCTGCAGCTGATCATGAAGCCTGAACCGAGGCTGAACCTTAGTCATGACTCATGAATCAGGCTGCTGTGCCAGCCACTGCCAGGCTGCCAGCTGCAGGCTGCAGCTGGCAGCCTGCAGGCGTGTCGGCCCACTGTCGGGTAGACGGTAAAAAAAGAGATGTGGAAGAACTCCGCAGCTTTTTTTCGCCTGGCTCCTGAGAGGTGCTGCCGGCGCCGGCTGGCTCGAAACGGTTGACGGCGCACCGGTTCGTGAAACGTTTCCCTTCAAATGAAATGGAGCTAACCAATAGACTGCAAGCTTCATCAATTCCTGGGACACTACTCGGAAGCCAATGACTTGGCAATAGGTACCAGCTATAGCTTTGTTTTTGACGTAATATGCTAGGCTATTGCATGGCTCGCTCTGCTCAATACTAAGTTATAACTTATTACTTATGACACAAGCGGACTATTCGAAAAAAAAAATGGTTAATTATAACACGGCCGGCTGAGCTTGCAGTTCTGATTCAGGTCGTTTTCCCCATGCGCGGCGACTTGGAATTCGGTAATTAGGTAATTCGGGGTCTTTCGTCGACGAGGGGAGGGTTACAGTCTTTAAACTAGTCCGGACAGCCCGAGCGAATTAGCCGGAACTCGAGGAGGTCGACGTCCGGCCCGACCTCCTCGAATTCCAAGCTAATTAGATTTTTACCGGTTCGAGGATCGTCCGCAAAAAAAGGTGCGTGTTCGACCTAATTACCTAATTACCTAATTCCCGACTACGGCAAGTCCTACATGGGGAAAACGAGGTCAGTTCCCCGATTTGTCTCAACGCATATGAGAACACAAGCCTGAAGGTGGCCATGGATTCCGGAGAGCATACCGTAGTAACCGGTATGCCACTGTTAACGTTGTCACGGCGTGGCAGGGCGTGCGGCGCGAGCGCTAGCCGCGCGACTCGCGGCGCGCGCGGCGCGCGCGCCGGCGGTACGGTGGCGCGCGGACCCGGACCGTCGGACTACCGTAAAACTTGAAACACATAAACACCGCGCCCACTTCATTACCGCGGTACCAAAATTACCGCGCCAAAAGTTTGTAAAAACGCGGTAATAATTTATAATTTGGTACCACGGAAATTACAGCGCTCCGCGGCCAAGTCTTATTAAATTTTCAAGCTACCAACCCGGCCAAATCCTGGCCATGGGATTCCTAATTATTTTGGGGTCTTAAATAAAACCCGATATAGAAGAAATGTACAGCCTGGCAGGCCTAGGCCTAGCCTAATAACTCTATAGGCCGGACTCCGGCGCCATGCCTCAGAATCTGGCTCAGATGCCTCCCATAATAGAGTCCCATTGCTTGCAAGTCCGCTTGTGTCATAAGTAATAAGTTATAACTTAGTATTGAGCAGAGCGAGCCAATAGCCTAGCATATTACGTCAAAAACAAAGCTATAGCTGGTACCTGTTGCCAAGTCATTGGCTTCCGAGTAGTGTCCCAGGAATTGATGAAGCTTGCAGTCTATTGGTTAGCTCCATTTCATTTGAAGGGAAACGTTTCACGAACCGGTGCGCCGTCAACCGTTTCGAGCCAGCCGGCGCCGGCAGCACCTCTCAGGAGCCAGGCGAAAAAAAGCTGCGGAGTTCTTCCACATCTCTTTTTTTACCGTCTACCCGACAGTGGGCCGACACGCCTGCAGGCTGCCAGCTGCAGCCTGCAGCTGGCAGCCTGGCAGTGGCTGGCACAGCAGCCTGATTCATGAGTCATGACTAAGGTTCAGCCTCGGTTCAGGCTTCATGATCAGCTGCAGCCGCGGCCTTTTCGAGCTTTTTCGAGCCGCCCGGGTCCCGAAGGCGCAGGCGCCGGCACCGCGCGCGCGCCGGCGCCGGCGCCTCTCAGGAGCCAGCAGGAAAAAAGCCACGGTTTCGATTCGCGTTGCGATCTTCATTGCTGCCGCAGTGCGCGACAGCTTCTTAAAGCTTGCCGCAGTTTCAAGTTCGCCTCTGTCTAGCTCTGATCGGCGCGATTCTCGCCGGTCTTCATCTCGATCGCCTCTACCCGCACGGTGAGCTCCGATCCTTGGCGCATCGATATCCGACGACCGTCGGACACCCTTATATAATTAGCGCCGCGGCGTATCGCAATTATAAGCTGAGATATCGATATTCGCGGACGCCGTCAAGCTTAGGACGTCGACCGCTAACGCGCGATCACTAGCTATAGATCGCTTCGCGCGCTAAACGTATGCGTTCGCGTTGCAATTGAACGTTCACAAGGAACGTGTAACATACCTTATGTTAACGTACCGTATTATGCATACTAATACTATGGAACTATGCATTCAATCTCTATAATATTAATGCCATGATGGTTTTCGCTCATGCGCATGCATGCAGATCGTACTCTGACAACATGGGCAATGTTGGAGGGAGTGCGTCGTTTTCAGTTTAAATTTGCATCTCTTCGCAGATTGATCACTCATGATCACTATATATCTCCGAATCAGAGGTCAAGTGTTACAGTTATGGCTCTTGCGGCGCTGCGCCGTCGACGGTCCAAACTGTCCTCTGGGAAATCAACACCGACGCGACTGAACTGGCTGGTGAGATGTGCAAGGCCACCGGCGGGAAGTCAATGTCGTATGGCCAAGATTGCACGAACTTTCCGAATGCGTTCCCGATCGATTCATCTCCCACGTACTCTCTGATGGGTTATTTGCTTGACGCCGAGGCCCAGGTGCGCACTTCATCGTGATCGATATCACAGCAAAACTTAATCAGACAAAGCTGGATCTTTGCCCGCTAGCGCTAAGGCCGCGCCTGCGCCGATTAGTTAATTGATATAATGTAGTATCGTCACGGCGTACAAGGCTCTGAGAACTAATATGCACACGATCGCGAACAGATTGTTGAAGCCGAGATGGACGCCGCGGAGCTCGACGCCGAGCTGGAGGCTGAGGCTGCGGTGCGCTCTGCATGCCCGCCTCAATTTGCCGAGTTCGGGTTCACTTTAATTTGAGCTGATCATGCTCTCCATTGCACACGGACTTCGCATCGTATACGTATGCAGGTGCTCGAGGCCGAATGCTACGCCGTGGACGCCGAGATCTGTGCTTAGAATCATGTGTCAGCTTTAAGCTGTGTCCGAGGTAGACGTCGACGTCGACGTCCGACGTTCGGACATTCGCAATTGCCGTTTGTCGACGCATGCAGTCGTACTTAATGCAAGATATCTTGCGCTGGCCACAGCCGTAAGCTAGCGAGCTCTTGCGAGAGATACCCGCCGAACGGATGATGATAGCGATATTACGGGAAAGCTGGCATGCATGTGCGCGACGCCAACTTTTCCCTTTTGGGGGTAAATTGCAGAAGTACGTATACTCGCGATCGGTCTTGGAATTTGAGCATCAGGTGCACGGGCGATTGCAAGAACAAAGTGGATCCAGTCGTTTCAAGAAGGGTTCATTGTGGTCACCATGGCCAGGTCTCCCATGAACCTTGATAATTATTGCAAGGGGGGAAGGGGACCCCCTTGCATCCCGCTCCCTCGCTTCAGCCAAAATTCTTCTATGAGGCCGTTTTCGAGGTCCAGTATGCAACGCGGGAAAAAATGAGCCAAAATGGGGTTGCGACACGTGTTTGTCGCTGGGAGCGTGCACGCAAAAAGCGGTTTTCGAGGGGGAAAACCAGTTTTCTCTCTTTCGATCTTCTCGTCTCTTCGCGACAGCTCTCCTCTCCTCTCTCCAGTCTGCAGCTGCAGTCAGAACTCGAGTCTCGAGCAGGTTGCCCGGCGGTCTGTAGGAACTCGGGGAAAACCAATTTCTAGGCTCTAGATGTAGATCTGAGCTCTCCGGGCCTCTCCTTCGCGCGGCGCTGGGGTGTCACGCGGCGGTTTTGCATGGCAACCACTTCTCCCAGCTGTCTCCTCTAAATTTTGCTAGCCTCTCCTTCGCGCGGCGCTGGGGTGCACGTGTCACGCGGCGGTTTTGCATGGCAACCACTTCTCCCAGCTGTCTCCTCTAAATTTTGCGCGGCAGTCACTGAGTCCAGACTGTAGTCTCTTGCTGCGCTCAGCAAGCCGCCGACATCGCGTGCGCCGCAGAACCGCGTGCGCCGGCCGAGCACGCCTGCTGGGCCGGGCGCTCTTGTTGCGCTCGGCACCTGGCCAGCATACTAGTTCGCAGGACCAGGTGCCAAACGGCGCACCGCTCTCCAATGCGGCCCGGGATCGGATGTTGGAAACTGAGCCGTTGCACTTCCCGGCTCACGGACTCCGGGATGGCTCGGTTAGATCGCAGCGTCTGCTTATCAGCCCTTTTCTATTCTTTTCAATACTAAGTTATAACTTATTACTTATGACGCATGCGGACACTCGTAAAAAAACTCGGCTCTCACGGAACGGCCGAGCCAAAAATCTTCGATAGTTGATTGAGGTCAGAAAACTTACCTTAGGGTTGTGTCAACGCATATGAGAACACAGTGTGGTATACAGTATATACTAGCAGACCGCGCCCGGCCCTGTGCAAGTGCGGCAAGTGCGGGCCGCGCGCGGAGGTGCAAGGGGGGGTACTGGTACACATTGCAGGGTACTTGGTGGGGAGTGGTGCGGGGGGCGCAGGGGAGGGGGGCGGAGGGGGCAGCTAGAGAGGCAAGGCGGGCGGCCGGGCGAGGCGGGCGGGGTGGCGAGGCGGGTAGGTGGGGTGGCGACGCGGGCGGCGGCACCAGGCGGGCGGGCAGCTGCAGGCGAGGGCGGCGGCGGGCGGGAAAGCGGGATCCGGAGGAGAGAAAGGGGGCACCAGGCCCTGCACGTAGCCTGTGCATGCGCAGAACCGAGGCGTCAGTTCGCCCCGGACAGCGGCCGTGCGGGGGCGAGGCCCAGCGGGGGCGGCCGGGCCAGGTGCGCAGCAGCAGCGGCGGAGCGAACCTGGAGTCGACGAAGCTGAGGCAGCCGGCAGGGCGGCGGGCGGGGAAGCGGGCGGAGCGGCAGATGGCGCTGGGCCCTGCACGTAGCCTGCGCATGCGCAGAACCGAGGCGTCAATTCGCCCCGGACAGCGGCCGTGCGGGGGCGGGGCCCAGCGGGGGCGGCCGGGTCAGATGCGAAGCAGCAGCGGCGGGGCGAACCTGGAGTCGACGAAGCTGAAGCAGCCGGCGGGGCGGCGGGCGAGGAAGCGGGCGGAGCGGCAGGTGGCACCGGGCCCTGCGCGTCGCCTGTGTGCGCGGGGCCGAGGCGTCAGCTCGCCCCGGACAGCGGCGGCGCCGGCGCGGGGCCCAGGGAGGTCGGCCGGGTGATGCGCGCGGAAGCAGCGGCGCCGGCGGGGCGAACCTGGAGTCGTCGAAGCTGAAGCAGCGGGCGGGGCGACGGGCAGGCCTAGGGAGCAGCTGCTGAAGCAGCGGGCGCGCGGAGCAGCTGGGACACTAGTAAAAGGGGGGTAGCAACTGACCTAAAAGCGGGCTAAAACCGGGCTAAAGTCGGGCTAACATAAGGTCGGACGTAATGCCCGGGTTAGATCGGACCTAAAACGGATTGGGTCGGACCTAATACGGATTTCATCGGACCTAAAACGGCTTAGATCGGACCTAATGCCCGGGCTTAAACGGATTTATGATCGAAGCTGAGCCACGGTCCGGGCTAAAACGCATTAGCTCGGACCTAATGCCCGGGATATGATCGGACCTCCGCCATATATACATAGTCAGTAATCGGTGATTGAATTCTGTTCATGATCAAAGGTTCTGTTACAGTGTACACATGCACTAGTACTGAAATATCTGAAACTTGTATGCACTTCACATCTGATATCGATATTTTTTCTATCTTTCCCCAAACTAACGCCTTCTCTCCCAGATGCCGCCAACTCCCACGCATGCCGCGCACCGCCACGAGGCGTCGGCTCGCTGCTGCGAGTCCTGTATTTTAACCTGTACTTTTGCGTACGCTCACGTTCTTTAGTGTGGCGTACATGTACCTTACCTTGCCCAAACCCATGTGCAGCTGGGCAGCAGTGCAGTACTTTTCAATAGGCTGGTGTACAGTACCAGAAATTGCTTCCCAGCAATATATTGCGTGTGTTTCATCGCATGTATATCGAGCGCGGCGGGGGCGGGCGGGCGGGCGGGCGGGCGGCCGGTCATTGGTCGGGGCTATATTCGATATATATATAGATGTATTCTTATAGCCCGCTTTTAGCCCGCTTATTGGTCCGACTTATTATTATAGCCCGGTTTTAGCTCCACTGCAATCTTTTTAAGGTCGGTTATAGCCCGGGTTTACGTCGCAGCCGACCTACTTTTAGTTCGGTTTTAGCCCGCTTTTAGGTCAGTTGCTACCCCCCTTTTACTAGTGGGAGCAGCGGGCAGGGAAGCAGCCCGGCGCGGCGTACTAGGAGCAGCTGGGAATACTGCGACGCCGCCAACCTCCGCTAACGTAGTACAGCTAGTACGGCGTGCCGGCCGCGGCCGCGGGTCAAGCTTCAGCCACGCATATACATCCAGTCCGGCCGCGGGCCGAGGCGTGCGAGTGGTGATCCGCCCCGTACTTGCGCTTGAAGGGCTTGACATCGCCGAGCTGAAGTCCGCCTGAACCGGAGTCCGTCACATGCATATGTACACCGAGAGCTAGAGGGTGGGCGAAACGCCGCGGCCCGGGTGCGCACCGGAACGCTGCGTAGCGGGCGCCTTCTTTCTGCACTCTAGCGTGGCTCCGCGACCTCGACCACCTCTAGATCTATAGCTAGATCTACGCTGCTGGAGGTGCTAGGTACGTGTACCCAGCAATCGCCACAAACTCTCAGGAGCGTTTTTTTGGGCGCCCGGTACAACAGGTACTTGAGGCGGCCTAGCGTGCCGCGCGCCGCTTTTCGAGCCCGGGCATGTATGGCAAAAGTTGTAGAGCGCATTGAGAGCAATCAGGAGCACGTGGTCTGGCGCATATAGCGATAGCAGGTGGGGCGCGACCTCGACATGTTTGCTCAGCCCCGCCCTTGCATTTTTTTTCCGCCGCTCGCAGCGGCTACGATGCGATCACACCTAAACGAGAGCGCATGCAAAGAATCTCATCTTACAAAAATTGCTATCACAGAAAGTACGCCGCACCAACTCACCAGGGGAGCAAGGGAGGGGGTACCCCCCCTTGCAATTACACCAGATTAAGGAACTGAAATTTTGACTTTCCGCGTTAATATTAGGTACCGCGCTTATTCTCGAAATCCACTGCGATAACGCCAGATACATTACCCCCAAGTGAAACTAAATTCAAAATGTCAGCGCGTTAATTTAATTAAAAAACGGCAATATTAATTTTGCCCCCCCCGCGGATCGATATCGATCGATCGAAGATCAGTTTAGGTTTTAAAGAAATTTTCATGCATGAAGTTCGCAGTCGCAGTGCCTACGCGCGTACCACGCGCGTACCGCGCGCGCGCGCGCGTCACGGCGTACGTACCGGTACGGACCGGGTCGGACCCGTACTACGGTACGGTTACTACGGTACATGCCACCGTGGCACGGTGCGCCGCCACCGTGGCACGGATCGGACCACCGTGGCACGGTGCGCGTCGTGACTCAGTGACCGTGTGACCGTCGGACGCGAGGCGACGCGAGCCGCCGGCCAGCCGCGGGCCGCGGCCGCTCGCGACGACGACGTCGACTCGTCCACTTGAGTCAACGTCATGACTGTGAGCTGCCAGGCTGTTGGGCAACTTCTAAAAAAAACCCTTCACCCCTTCACCGGGCCGCCGGGGCGTCGAGTTGGCGTCGTAACTTGGCGATCGGTTGACGTGTGTCACGCCGAGTCACGGTCCCGCGGCGGGACCCGCGCGAGTCGAGTTTTCCCCAGCAGTTTAAGCTGGCCAGTGGCGTGCATGGAAAGTGGTAGATAACGGAAGTAACGGAAAGCTTAAGTGGCGGATAACGGACGTTTCCGGAAAGTAACGGACAGCTTAAGTGGCGGATAGCGAAAAGTAACGGAAAGTAACGGAAACACGTGCCACGGTGTGCACTGTAGTCTGCCGCTGTTAACGTTCTACTGCTATACTGCAGCTATAGCTACTGTACTACGGTAGGCTTTAAACGTATACGTAGCTACAGGGCTGAGGCTACAGCCTGCAGCAGCAGCCGCTGAGCTGTCGTTGCCCGGCCGCGGTTGCGCTTATTTAGCAACCGTGTACATACGTATACGTATATATATACTAGTGCTACTGCGCATGCAGCTAGCCGCTGAGCGCTGCTGCGCATCCTTGCAATTGTGCAGACGGAGCACATCATGACCAGCAGGTAAATTCGAAGTCAACGCGTACGCGTACGCAGCGCTACTAGGCTAGCGAAAACGTTAACAGTGATTATTTCGAAGCCGCTGAGCACCCGTTCCTTAAGTAGCGCGACTGTATATTCGAATACGTATACGAAGCCGAGGAAGCTTATTCTTTTGTCCTGAAAACGTCTGCATGTAAATTTCTTTCTTCCTGCATGTCCGACAGTCATGGTCATCAGTAAATGGGGGGTGCGGGGGGCTTGCCCCCTGCTTGTCATATATAATCTGTGTCTATCTTTACTACTTCAACCTGCCGCGCGCACTGGGCCGGGGTCGATCTACATCTGCCCCGTGCATGTTCGTGCCACTACTACTCTTTCATTAGATCCCGATTCCCCCTTGCACCCCGGCGCGCCAAACGCGGCCGGGCCCCTAGTACGCATTAATTGCTCCTTCCCGCCTCCTTCGTGTATTCATTCCTGTCATGATCAACTCGAGCCTAGCCGCTATTTCACGCAATCGCCCTAGGCGACATCGGCGAAGGTCATGATCCGCAGTTGGTCATGCATATGGTCAAAGGACCAACTCGATATCACGGCGCCGCGCCGTACGCGTACTGCGGTACAGGCAACGGATCTGGGCCGGTGATCAAATGTCCCGGAGTGCGCCGCGTGGTTTCTCGTTGGCGGGAAGGTGGGTCAGGCAGGCGCCGGCCCCGGCAGCCAGCTCGCTGCAGCTGTACCGATGGATCAAACCGATCGCGATGGCCTTCATCATATCGATCACGACCGAAGCCCCCGCCCCCCCCCCCCCCCCCCCTCCCCCCCTCCGAGGCTCCACCCCCCACCCCCGCCACCCCGCCCGGCCGGGCCCTGTGCCCATATGCATGCAGTCCGGCCCGGCGGCCCAGGCGGTATGCGTGCGCAGCCGCTGAGCCAGGCGAGGGCGACCAGAGGAGGCCTAGGCGGCCTAGCCTAGTACTAGTACTAGTAAGCCCCAGCTCGAGCCTCCGAGGCTCGCCGAGCCGGAGACATCGACAGCTCGATTATGATCAGCGGCTGTGCAGCATATTGTATTTAATTCACCAGCAAAATTCAGGCTGGAGCTCAAGGTCACCAGCAATGACGACCTCAGCCCCACTCAAAATTCGCGAGGTCGTCGTTTTCAATACGCGCGCCGCTCTGCCCGTCCGCGAAGCTGCGCTCCGATCGCTTCAGCCTGGCAGCCCACGTGCACGGGGGCGGGGGAGCCCAGGAGCGCGGGGCGCGCCTGTGGAAGTGGGGGTTGCGCCAGCGGATGCGGGACCCGCCGGCGCCGGGCCGGCGCGGACGCGCAGCAGGCCCGGCGGCGGGGCGCCCTCCAGGTAGAAGAAGAGAGGGAGGATCTCCCCCCGCGTGTCCGCCGCCTTGAATGTATGCCGCAGGATGAAGGGCGCGCCCTGCGCCACCAGCTCCAGCGTGCTGCGCACAAACCCGCCACCGCCCGCCCGCACGTCCGCCCACGTCAGCACTGGTGGGCTAGGCGGCTGTTTCGCCGCTTTGCTCGCCATGTACATTACCAACACGCAGACGAAGATTCCGAGGACAAGCTGCGCATGCAGGGGCGCTCCCGGATCCCGCGCCCTCCGCAATAGCTGACGCGAGATTTCCCACGATCGGCTGCGATACGCGCCGCGCGGCTCTGTTCGAGGGCAAGGCAAAATTCACGGTCAGCGGAGCGAAACGATATCTCGCCGCGCCGGCGCCGCGCGCGCGCGGCGGGCGAACCTCGATTTTCGAAACTAAGTAACTGACAACGGAGCTGCGCCCGGTCAGTGATCCAATGCGCCAGAGTGCACCACGCGGTCTCGGTCGTCGGCGGGGAGGCAGGCGCGGGGCAGACGAACGGGGTCTCGGGCCAGCTTTGCCACAGCTCCAGCGCGCGGTACCCCCCAACAAGGAAGCACTCGAAGCAGAACAATGGGTCGGCGCAGGCGGCTGCTCTACGCGCCGCGCACTGAGCTTGCGTCGTTCCGGGCGCGATACGAGGCCGGACCCGACGCGTCGGGCTTCCCGGCCTCTTCGCTGCCGACAGTCGAACAGCTCAAGGCGCTCGGCAACGAGCGCTTCACACGGGGCGAGCACGCCGTCGCGGCCGATGCGTACTCGCGCGCGCTGGAGCTCGCCCAGCAGGGTCCGACACGCCCGCGGCGGCAGACGCGTTCGAGCGCGCCCGAACTCACGCGGCGGCAGGGAGCGAGATGGAGGCGCTGCTGCACGCGAACCGGGCGCAGTGCTATCTGAAGCGGAACGAGCTGGACCTGGCCGTGGTGGACGCCTCGGTGGCGCTGCGGGGCGCCCCCGCGCACCAGAAGGCCCTCTACCGCCGCGCCCTCGCCCTCGCCGCCTTCGGCATGTACGAGGATTCCCTCCAGGACGCCGACAAGCTCTCCCCCGCCGCCGTCCGCCCCGCCCCGCCCCCGCCGGGCCGCGGGGCCGAGCGGCGGGGGCGCAGGACTACAAGTCGCTGCGGGAGAGCCTGCAGCAGAACCGGAAGTTCGGGGAGGACGGGCTGAAGATGCTGGCGGGGTACCGGCGGAGCAAGCAGGCGGCCGCGGTCGCCGAGGGCGGCTCCGAGGTCGCCTCCCTCACGTCCCTCGCCCAGGAGCCGCCCCGCGACCCCAAAGTCTTCGCCGCCAAGGTCCTCACCGCCGAGGACGCCCGCGTCCCCGACATACGGTACCCCCCGCCCGCCCGCTTCCCCCCCCTCCCCCGCCCCCCCGCCCCCGGCCCGCTCAGCGGGGTACAGGTTCGTGCGGGACCTGCTGGAGATCGTCTTCGACGGGGAGGACGACCCCGCCGCCGCCGGCCGTCTCCTCGCCGACCTCTACAAGTCCAAGGCGCGGCGAACCCCCCGGCGCCCCGGCCCCCGCCCCCGAGCCGCCCAACCCGCAGGCCTCGGGCCACGCCAAGGGGCCCCCCACGACGTGGGCCGCCCGCGTCGCCATCTCCGCCGCCATCCTGGCGCGTACCCCGGCCCCGGAGCCAGCTCGGCCGTACCCCCCTCCCTGACGCCGGGGCGCAGGTGAAGGCGAAGGGCCTGTCGCTGCCGCAGGCGGCGCTGCTGTGCGCGCACCTCTGCAAGGCCCTCGACTGGCGCGCCGACAGCCGCCCCTGCTCCCTCGCCCTCCGGTACCCCCGCCCGCCCCCGCCCCTCCTCTTCCTCCCCCCTGATGCGGGGGGTAGGCTCTCGTGCGGGGCGCTGCGGGACGCCGTTGCGGCCGGCGAGGGCGGCCACTTCTTCGAGTTCTTCGCCCGGAGGGTGCACCCCCCGCCCTCCATCCCCCCCCCCCCCCCCCCCCCCGCCCGGACTCAATCCCCCTGGCAGTCTCGCTCAACGTGATGGCGGTCGCTGGCTTCCTCCAGGCGGGCCTACCCCCGCCGGCCCCGACCCCTCCTCCCTGACCCCCCCGCGCAGCACTTCAACATCGCGTCGATGCAGCTCGGGTACCTCGACGAGTCCGGCGCCCAGACCGCCAAGGCCCGCCAGCCTACCCCCCGCCCGCCGCCACCGCCTCTCCCCTCCCTCTCCGATGCTCCCCGGCAGTTCGTGCGGCGGTTCACGGAGGGCAAGTCGGATGCCTTCAAGGAGGCCCTCCTCGCCGAGCTCCAGGCGCCCCCGCAGCCCCGCCCCGCCCCGCCCCGCCCCGCCCCCGAGGCCGCCTGGAGCTCACGCCGGCGTTCCCCGCCTCCCCCACCCCGCCCCGCCCCCGCAGACGCTGCTGGAGTTCGACGCGGGGGATGAGCTCGTGCGCCTCGTCCGCTCCTCCACCCTCCTCTCCGCCTGGGACCGCGAGCGGTGCGCCCCCGGCGCCGGGCCTGGCAAGCGAGCTCCTCTTCTGCCGTGCGGCCTTCGAGCCCCCCGGGGGGGCGGGGCGGGGCAGGCGGGAGGAGGACTACGGGGACTGGGCGGCGCACGTGGAGGCCGAGAAGCCCCTCGTCCGCTCCCGCTACCGCGAAGTCAAGGTCCGTACCCCCCGGCGCTCTCTTCCCCCCCCCCACACTCGAGCCGAGCCCGGGGGTGCGGCAGGACATGAACGACGAGGCCGACGCGATGGCGCCGCTGCGCTTCACGAGCTGCCCGGGCGTCAAGGCCCGCCCGCCCCCATTGCCGTACCCCTCTCCCTCCCCTCCGCGCCCTCGACGCGGGGCGCGGCAGGCGGCGCTGAATCGGCGGCCGTGGGACGACCCGTTCGGGCGGGAGCTGTGGGAGGCCCTGCGCCGCGTCCACGCCGCCGCCTTTGCCCGCAGGCCCGCCCCCTCTGCCCCTTCCTCCTCCCCAACCCCTTCCCCCCCCCTCTCACGCTTTCCCGCCTGGCTGGCAGCGCGCGGGTGGTCTACGAGGCGATCGAGGCGCTGTGGCAGAAGGAGGGGGCGCTGGACTTTTCCGCCGGTACCCTCCTCCACACCTTCTGCAAGGCCCGCTGCCCCGCCCCCGCCCGCCCCCCTCCTTCCCCCCTCTGACTTCCTCCCCCGGCAGGTGCCGGCCTACGAGGTCGTGGAGTTCCTCCTGCGGGCCGGCGCGGACGCAAACCAGGTACCCCCTCATCCTCCTCCTCCCGTCATGTACCCCCCGTCCCTCAGCCGGGCGGGGCAGGTGGACCAGCACGGCTGGCCCGTCCTCAAGCGCATCGTCTGGTGCGCGTCCGCTCGAGGCCTCGCCCGTGCGAGCGGGAGCGGGAGGGCGGGGCCGAGGGGGCGGGGCGGGGGCGGGGCGCAGGCAGCGGGACAACACGAACCGGCGCGACCTCGACGACGTGCGCCCGCCCCGGCCGCCCCGCGCCCCCTCCGGCCCCGCGCGCGTGACGCCCCGGCCCTCCCGCCCGCCCGCCATGCGCAGGTCATGTCCCTGCTGCTGCAGGCCGGCGCCGAGGAGCACTGACCCGGCGTCTTCCCCTCCCGTCTCGGCGCCCCTCACTCTCTCCTAGTCAGCGCGCCTGTTAGGTCGAAAGCAGCGTCCAGTCGAATGCAAACAACACGATAACTTATCACTCAGAGCTGTGAACAACTGGCTAGCCGGCTACGTATGCAGGGGAGGGGGGCGACTACGGCAGGGGGCTAGCCGGGTAAAAACTATCTGGCCGACTACGTGAGCGGGAGGGATGAAGGGAAAGCCGCGCCCCCTCCGGCCCCGCGCGCGTGACGCCCCGGCCCTCCCCGCCCCGCCCGCCATGCGCAGGTCATGTCCCTGCTGCTGCAGGCCGGCGCCGAGGAGCACTGACCCGGCGTCTTCCCCTCCCGTCTCGGCGCCCCTCACTCTCTCCTAGTCAGCGCGCCTGTTAGGTCGAAAGCAGCGTCCAGTCGAATGCAAACAACACGATAACTTATCACTCAGAGCTGTGAACAACTGGCTAGCCGGCTACGTATGCAGGGGAGGGGGGGCGACTACGGCAGGGGGCTAGCCGGGTAAAAACTATCTGGCCGACTACGTGAGCGGGAGGGATGAAGGGAAAGCCGTGAGCGGGAGGGATGATCGGACCACCGTGGCACGGTGCGCGTCGTGACTCAGTGACCGTGTGACCGTCGGACGCGAGGCGACGCGAGCCGCCGGCCAGCCGCGGGCCGCGGCCGCTCGCGACGACGACGTCGACTCGTCCACTTGAGTCAACGTCATGACTGTGAGCTGCCAGGCTGTTGGGCAACTTCTAAAAAAAACCCTTCACCCCTTCACCGGGCCGCCGGGGCGTCGAGTTGGCGTCGTAACTTGGCGATCGGTTGACGTGTGTCACGCCGAGTCACGGTCCCGCGGCGGGACCCGCGCGAGTCGAGTTTTCCCCAGCAGTTTAAGCTGGCCAGTGGCGTGCATGGAAAGTGGTAGATAACGGAAGTAACGGAAAGCTTAAGTGGCGGATAACGGACGTTTCCGGAAAGTAACGGACAGCTTAAGTGGCGGATAGCGAAAAGTAACGGAAAGTAACGGAAACACGTGCCACGGTGTGCACTGTAGTCTGCCGCTGTTAACGTTCTACTGCTATACTGCAGCTATAGCTACTGTACTACGGTAGGCTTTAAACGTATACGTAGCTACAGGGCTGAGGCTACAGCCTGCAGCAGCAGCCGCTGAGCTGTCGTTGCCCGGCCGCGGTTGCGCTTATTTAGCAACCGTGTACATACGTATACGTATATATATACTAGTGCTACTGCGCATGCAGCTAGCCGCTGAGCGCTGCTGCGCATCCTTGCAATTGTGCAGACGGAGCACATCATGACCAGCAGGTAAATTCGAAGTCAACGCGTACGCGTACGCAGCGCTACTAGGCTAGCGAAAACGTTAACAGTGATTATTTCGAAGCCGCTGAGCACCCGTTCCTTAAGTAGCGCGACTGTATATTCGAATACGTATACGAAGCCGAGGAAGCTTATTCTTTTGTCCTGAAAACGTCTGCATGTAAATTTCTTTCTTCCTGCATGTCCGACAGTCATGGTCATCAGTAAATGGGGGGGTGCGGGGGGGCTTGCCCCCCTGCTTGTCATATATAATCTGTGTCTATCTTTACTACTTCAACCTGCCGCGCGCACTGGGCCGGGGTCGATCTACATCTGCCCCGTGCATGTTCGTGCCACTACTACTCTTTCATTAGATCCCGATTCCCCCCTTGCACCCCCGGCGCGCCAAACGCGGCCGGGCCCCTAGTACGCATTAATTGCTCCTTCCCCGCCTCCCTTCGTGTATTCATTCCTGTCATGATCAACTCGAGCCTAGCCGCTATTTCACGCAATCGCCCTAGGCGACATCGGCGAAGGTCATGATCCGCAGTTGGTCATGCATATGGTCAAAGGACCAACTCGATATCACGGCGCCGCGCCGTACGCGTACTGCGGTACAGGCAACGGATCTGGGCCGGTGATCAAATGTCCCGGAGTGCGCCGCGTGGTTTCTCGTTGGCGGGAAGGTGGGTCAGGCAGGCGCCGGCCCCGGCAGCCAGCTCGCTGCAGCTGTACCGATGGATCAAACCGATCGCGATGGCCTTCATCATATCGATCACGACCGAAGCCCCCCGCCCCCCCCCCCCCCCCCCCCCTCCCCCCCTCCGAGGCTCCACCCCCCCACCCCCCGCCACCCCCGCCCGGCCGGGCCCTGTGCCCATATGCATGCAGTCCGGCCCGGCGGCCCAGGCGGTATGCGTGCGCAGCCGCTGAGCCAGGCGAGGGCGACCAGAGGAGGCCTAGGCGGCCTAGCCTAGTACTAGTACTAGTAAGCCCCAGCTCGAGCCTCCGAGGCTCGCCGAGCCGGAGACATCGACAGCTCGATTATGATCAGCGGCTGTGCAGCATATTGTATTTAATTCACCAGCAAAATTCAGGCTGGAGCTCAAGGTCACCAGCAATGACGACCTCAGCCCCACTCAAAATTCGCGAGGTCGTCGTTTTCAATACGCGCGCCGCTCTGCCCGTCCGCGAAGCTGCGCTCCGATCGCTTCAGCCTGGCAGCCCACGTGCACGGGGGCGGGGGAGCCCAGGAGCGCGGGGCGCGCCTGTGGAAGTGGGGGTTGCGCCAGCGGATGCGGGACCCGCCGGCGCCGGGCCGGCGCGGACGCGCAGCAGGCCCGGCGGCGGGGCGCCCTCCAGGTAGAAGAAGAGAGGGAGGATCTCCCCCCGCGTGTCCGCCGCCTTGAATGTATGCCGCAGGATGAAGGGCGCGCCCTGCGCCACCAGCTCCAGCGTGCTGCGCACAAACCCGCCACCGCCCGCCCGCACGTCCGCCCACGTCAGCACTGGTGGGCTAGGCGGCTGTTTCGCCGCTTTGCTCGCCATGTACATTACCAACACGCAGACGAAGATTCCGAGGACAAGCTGCGCATGCAGGGGCGCTCCCGGATCCCGCGCCCTCCGCAATAGCTGACGCGAGATTTCCCACGATCGGCTGCGATACGCGCCGCGCGGCTCTGTTCGAGGGCAAGGCAAAATTCACGGTCAGCGGAGCGAAACGATATCTCGCCGCGCCGGCGCCGCGCGCGCGCGGCGGGCGAACCTCGATTTTCGAAACTAAGTAACTGACAACGGAGCTGCGCCCGGTCAGTGATCCAATGCGCCAGAGTGCACCACGCGGTCTCGGTCGTCGGCGGGGAGGCAGGCGCGGGGCAGACGAACGGGGTCTCGGGCCAGCTTTGCCACAGCTCCAGCGCGCGGTACCCCCCAACAAGGAAGCACTCGAAGCAGAACAATGGGTCGGCGCAGGCGGCTGCTCTACGCGCCGCGCACTGAGCTTGCGTCGTTCCGGGCGCGATACGAGGCCGGACCCGACGCGTCGGGCTTCCCGGCCTCTTCGCTGCCGACAGTCGAACAGCTCAAGGCGCTCGGCAACGAGCGCTTCACACGGGGCGAGCACGCCGTCGCGGCCGATGCGTACTCGCGCGCGCTGGAGCTCGCCCAGCAGGGTCCGACACGCCCGCGGCGGCAGACGCGTTCGAGCGCGCCCGAACTCACGCGGCGGCAGGGAGCGAGATGGAGGCGCTGCTGCACGCGAACCGGGCGCAGTGCTATCTGAAGCGGAACGAGCTGGACCTGGCCGTGGTGGACGCCTCGGTGGCGCTGCGGGGCGCCCCCGCGCACCAGAAGGCCCTCTACCGCCGCGCCCTCGCCCTCGCCGCCTTCGGCATGTACGAGGATTCCCTCCAGGACGCCGACAAGCTCTCCCCCGCCGCCGTCCGCCCCGCCCCGCCCCCGCCGGGCCGCGGGGCCGAGCGGCGGGGGCGCAGGACTACAAGTCGCTGCGGGAGAGCCTGCAGCAGAACCGGAAGTTCGGGGAGGACGGGCTGAAGATGCTGGCGGGGTACCGGCGGAGCAAGCAGGCGGCCGCGGTCGCCGAGGGCGGCTCCGAGGTCGCCTCCCTCACGTCCCTCGCCCAGGAGCCGCCCCGCGACCCCAAAGTCTTCGCCGCCAAGGTCCTCACCGCCGAGGACGCCCGCGTCCCCGACATACGGTACCCCCCGCCCGCCCGCTTCCCCCCCCTCCCCCGCCCCCCCGCCCCCGGCCCGCTCAGCGGGGTACAGGTTCGTGCGGGACCTGCTGGAGATCGTCTTCGACGGGGAGGACGACCCCGCCGCCGCCGGCCGTCTCCTCGCCGACCTCTACAAGTCCAAGGCGCGGCGAACCCCCCGGCGCCCCGGCCCCCGCCCCCGAGCCGCCCAACCCGCAGGCCTCGGGCCACGCCAAGGGGCCCCCCACGACGTGGGCCGCCCGCGTCGCCATCTCCGCCGCCATCCTGGCGCGTACCCCGGCCCCGGAGCCAGCTCGGCCGTACCCCCCTCCCTGACGCCGGGGCGCAGGTGAAGGCGAAGGGCCTGTCGCTGCCGCAGGCGGCGCTGCTGTGCGCGCACCTCTGCAAGGCCCTCGACTGGCGCGCCGACAGCCGCCCCTGCTCCCTCGCCTCCGGTACCCCGCCCGCCCCCGCCCTCCTCTTCCTCCCCCTGATGCGGGGGGTAGGCTCTCGTGCGGGGCGCTGCGGGACGCCGTTGCGGCCGGCGAGGGCGGCCACTTCTTCGAGTTCTTCGCCCCGGAGGGTGCACCCCCCGCCCTCCCATCCCCCCCCCCCCCCCCCCCCCCCCCGCCCGGACTCAATCCCCCTGGGCAGTCTCGCTCAACGTGATGGCGGTCGCTGGCTTCCTCCAGGCGGGCCTACCCCCCGCCGGCCCCGACCCCTCCTCCCCTGACCCCCCCCCGCGCAGCACTTCAACATCGCGTCGATGCAGCTCGGGTACCTCGACGAGTCCGGCGCCCAGACCGCCAAGGCCCGCCAGCCTACCCCCGCCCGCCGCCACCGCCTCTCCCTCCCTCTCCGATGCTCCCGGCAGTTCGTGCGGCGGTTCACGGAGGGCAAGTCGGATGCCTTCAAGGAGGCCCTCCTCGCCGAGCTCCAGGCGCCCCCGCAGCCCCGCCCCGCCCCGCCCCGCCCCGCCCCCGAGGCCGCCTGGAGCTCACGCCGGCGTTCCCCGCCTCCCCCACCCCGCCCCGCCCCCGCAGACGCTGCTGGAGTTCGACGCGGGGGATGAGCTCGTGCGCCTCGTCCGCTCCTCCACCCTCCTCTCCGCCTGGGACCGCGAGCGGTGCGCCCCCGGCGCCGGGCCTGGCAAGCGAGCTCCTCTTCTGCCGTGCGGCCTTCGAGCCCCCCGGGGGGGCGGGGCGGGGCAGGCGGGAGGAGGACTACGGGGACTGGGCGGCGCACGTGGAGGCCGAGAAGCCCCTCGTCCGCTCCCGCTACCGCGAAGTCAAGGTCCGTACCCCCCGGCGCTCTCTTCCCCCCCCCCACACTCGAGCCGAGCCCGGGGGTGCGGCAGGACATGAACGACGAGGCCGACGCGATGGCGCCGCTGCGCTTCACGAGCTGCCCGGGCGTCAAGGCCCGCCCGCCCCCATTGCCGTACCCCTCTCCCTCCCCTCCGCGCCCTCGACGCGGGGCGCGGCAGGCGGCGCTGAATCGGCGGCCGTGGGACGACCCGTTCGGGCGGGAGCTGTGGGAGGCCCTGCGCCGCGTCCACGCCGCCGCCTTTGCCCGCAGGCCCGCCCCCTCTGCCCCTTCCTCCTCCCCAACCCCTTCCCCCCCCCTCTCACGCTTTCCCGCCTGGCTGGCAGCGCGCGGGTGGTCTACGAGGCGATCGAGGCGCTGTGGCAGAAGGAGGGGGCGCTGGACTTTTCCGCCGGTACCCTCCTCCACACCTTCTGCAAGGCCCGCTGCCCCGCCCCCGCCCGCCCCCCTCCTTCCCCCCTCTGACTTCCTCCCCCGGCAGGTGCCGGCCTACGAGGTCGTGGAGTTCCTCCTGCGGGCCGGCGCGGACGCAAACCAGGTACCCCTCATCCTCCTCCTCCCGTCATGTACCCCCGTCCCTCAGCCGGGCGGGCAGGTGGACCAGCACGGCTGGCCCGTCCTCAAGCGCATCGTCTGGTGCGCGTCCGCTCGAGGCCTCGCCCGTGCGAGCGGGAGCGGGAGGGCGGGGCGAGGGGCGGGGCGGGGCGGGGCGCAGGCAGCGGGACAACACGAACCGGCGCGACCTCGACGACGTGCGCCCGCCCCGGCCGCCCCGCGCCCCTCCGGCCCCGCGCGCGTGACGCCCCGGCCCTCCCCGCCCGCCCGCCATGCGCAGGTCATGTCCCTGCTGCTGCAGGCCGGCGCCGAGGAGCACTGACCCGGCGTCTTCCCTCCCGTCTCGGCGCCCCTCACTCTCTCCTAGTCAGCGCGCCTGTTAGGTCGAAAGCAGCGTCCAGTCGAATGCAAACAACACGATAACTTATCACTCAGAGCTGTGAACAACTGGCTAGCCGGCTACGTATGCAGGGGAGGGGGGGCGACTACGGCAGGGGGCTAGCCGGGTAAAAACTATCTGGCCGACTACGTGAGCGGGAGGGATGAAGGGAAAGCCGCGCGCGGGAGAGAGACACGGAAGAGACGGAGGACGGCGCGGGACTGTCATCGCGCGTGGGAGTGACGCTCGGCCGTGTGCGCGCGGCCCTGCGGGGCGGGGCGGGGCGTGAGTGCCGAGTAGGGGGGGTGGCGCACGAGCAGCCTAGGGCACCTCGAAGCGCGGGTGCGAGGGGGCGGCGCCGGCGTCGGAGCCCTCGGGCGGGCCGTAGGGGCCGGCGGGGGGCCCCCGCGCGACGCGCGAGAAGGCCGTCGGGCCGCCGCCGCCGCCGAGGGCGGCCGAGGGGCGGTCGTCCGACCCGTACCCGTCCTGAGAGAGCCAGCCGCCGCCGTCGCTCGAGGCGTCTTGGGGCGAGGAAAGAGTGAGCGCGGGGGCGGGCCGGCGGAGGAAATGGCCCCACCGGTGTTCGAGCGCGAGTCGCGTGGGCTGCGCGGGTGGCCCCCCGGGGGCCGGTACCGCCGGCTCGGCGCCGGGTGCCCCGAGTAGGTGCCATAAAGGCTCGCCGGGTCTTCGGGCGGGGCGAGCGTGAGGCGCGGCAGGGCGGGCGGGGGCCGAAAAAGGGCGTACCCCGGTACAGCGTGGAGGAGGCGGAGGAGAGGGAGGACACCGAGTTCGAGACGGAGGCGGGGGCGGGGTACGGGGCGGCGAGGGCGGCGCGGGGCGCGGGGTAGGCGGGGGGGTCGGAGTAGCGGGGGGCGGGGGCGGCGCCTGCGGAGTGCGCGTGGCTCCCCGAGGACAGCGCCGCGACGGCCGCCGCCGAGTCGACCGGGCCGGCCTGGAGCGCAGACAGTCGGACCGGGAGGAAGGGCTGGAGGGGTACGCAACCGTCGGAACGCACCGGGGAGTACCGGGACTCCTTCCGCAGGGACTCGAGGCTGCGGGGGTACGCGGTCGGCCGAGGCGACGAGCGGGGCCGGGGAGAGGAGAGGGGGGGGGAGGCGCACTGCTGGCGGGCCTTGTGGACGCTGGGGCGGGGCGAGAGCTGCTTGCCCCCGAGGTCGTCGCTGCGCCCCCGCCCCGCCTCGAACCGGCGCAGAGCAGGGGCCGGGGCGGGGCGGGGCGGGGCGGGGCGGGCGCACAACTTGGGGCTGAGTGCGACCTGGGCGGCGCGGGCGGCGAGGGCGGCGGCCGTCGGGGACCCGGAGGGCGGGCCCCGCTGGGCGTCGGGGAGGCCGCTGGCGACGTCGAGCACGAGGGAGCCCGTCGTGGCCCGGCCCGAGGCGCCGGGGGCCCCCCGCGAGCCCCGGCCCCCCAGCGGCACCATGTCCCGGTACCGCTCCCGCGCCAGCTTGTCCCCCAGCGCCTGCCCGGGGTACAGCACCGGTCGCTAGGGGGAGAAGAGGCGGGTGCGGGGGCCGGGGACCGCGGGGGCACGGACCTCGAGCTCGCGGGCGAGGGCGGTCTCGGGTGCCATCTCCCCGGGGCGCGCGGAGGGCGCCGCGCTGCTCCCGGGCGTCCCCGCCGCCCCCCGCGCCCCCATCCCGATCCGAGAGAACGTCTGCGGGGCGTTAGGGCGAAGGACGGGGCACGGGGAAGCGCGCGGCGCACGTGGCGGTTGTAGGCGGCCGCGAGTGTCCCCAGCGTGATCGTCATGAGGGTCCTGCGCGGAAGTGAAAAAGGAAGTCAGGAACCGCCCGGGCACGACGATTCGAGGAGGGCGGGGGTACCAGAAGGCGGCCCAGCCGAGGACGAGGGGTACGGCGCTCTTGGAGCGCACCGTCTCCTCGATCCTGTACGCTGGGGTGGGGGAAACGAGTCGGACGGGGTACGCGTGCAGGATTCTGGGCGGGGGTACTGGCAAACCGGCGGGGGCGAACTCGATCTCCGCGACGAGGGCCCCCGGGGTCGCCCTGCGGGGGTACGGGGTGGGCGATCGGGTGCGGCCCCCCCGGGGGGATGGCGGAGCGCACCAGTCTGAGGGGGAGTACGAGAGCTCGGCGTCGATGGCCGAGAGGGGGACCTCAGAGGCGGCGGCGCGCTCCGAGAGGCTGCGGGGGGTGAGCGGCGCGCGGGGCGCGGGCTCGAGTGCGGGGGGGCGGACGTGGGAGGAGAAGGAGGAGCGGGAGACGCCTGCGAGGGCGAGGCGGGCGGCGCGGCCGCGGCGAGGGGCGCCCGCCTCGCCTCGACGGCCGCCGGCCCCGCGCCCGGCCGCGTCACCGCGTACACGCGCAGCTCGTGCCCCTCCAGCGTCCCTCCGGCTGCGCGCGCGCCCCGGCCTCGCATCCCGGCGGGCCGTGCTCCGCATTGCGGGCGGGGGCGGGGGCACCGTCGGGGCTGCGGAGGGCGAGGCGGAGGCGGAGGCGGGAGAACTGGGGCCCGCCGAGGGAGCCGCTGACGGAGTAGGGCTGGGCGTAGCAGGAGAGGCCCGAGGCGTAGAGCGTGCCGTCGGGGGCGGCCGGCAGGGAGCAGCTGCCCTCGGAGACGGGCGCGGGGCGGGACGAGGTCGCCTGGCCGCGCCCGCCGCTCTCCAGCACGCTCTCCAGCGAGAGGAGCGGGACCGAGTTGGCGACGGGCCGCCCCGACGCGTCCGCGAGCTCCCAGAGGATGGAGCCGGCGGGGAGCTCGAGGGGCTCGTGGAAGGGCCGCGCGGCGCGCCCCTGTGCGACGATTTGATCCGCGTCGGAGAGGTGCACGAAGCTCGTGTGCAGGACAAAGTAGGCCGTGAGGAGCAGGGCCGCCAGGGAGAGGACGCCCCCGATTCTGCTCTGCGACCCCACGATCCGGACTGCGCGCGGCGGTCAGGGCGGTTCGGCGCCGGGGCCGGCGGGGCAGGAGGCGCCGAGCCGCGCGAACGGACATGGGAAGAGGTCGATGTTCTTCAGGCGGGAGCCGACGTGGATTCCGATCTCCTCTTCGCAGGACGGCTGTTCCGCCGCCATGAGCGCCGTCGACATCGCGGCGCGTGGCTATGGCGCGACGCCCGACCGAGCGAGTGACGAGCGGAATAAGTCGCGGCGCGCTGCCGGCTGGTGAGGCTGGCCGAGCGGCGACGACGGCCACGGCGTATCTAGATCGGACGCCTACGCAAGCCGAGGCTCGGCGGGGAAAAGACCGGCAGACCCTGGGCGCGGTGACGTCGTCCCACGCCTTTCGCCGGAAGTGCGCGGAGGGCCGGTAGCTGCTGGCGGCGGCTCGACCAGCTAACGGCGGCGACTCCGGCGAGAGCGGCCGGACGAACAGATCACGAGCGAGCCCGTCCCGCTGCGAGGCGTGTTGTGCGCTCGACCGCGCGCCTGGCTAGCGGGCGCGCAATCTGAAATGTTTGCCGGGGTACAGGGCGACGAGGGCTTGAACATTGACCTGGCTTGAGGGCCGCTCAGCAAGGGCGCCATGTTCCACGTCGACTGCCCGCTGTCGAGACTACGCGTCTGCAGGTGAGATCTTCGACGATTGGGTTTCTCGCTGTGCTTCATCGGAATGGGGCGGCCGCGAGTTCCCTGACGCCTGCCTGGCTGCGGCAGGTGCCCGCACCAGGAAGCCATCTGCGGCAGGCCCGCTCGGCCCTCGCCTCAGGCGTTCGCCGTGTGGGACAAGTATGCCGAGCTCATCCGCAAGCGCGAGGAGGAGGACGCCGCCGCGCCGTGAGCCAGAGTCCCTTCGCGCCTTGGCCTCGCGCCGCCGCCGTCGCCACTCCGCCGACGCGGCGTTCGCGCAGGGCCGTCTTCCCCTTCCGCGACAGGAAGAAGCGGCGGGTGGAGAACGCGGCGCCCCGGCTGCCGATGATGGCGCCGCGGACGGCGACGCACTCGCACGCGTCTGGCCCGTCGCACTCGGACGTGCAGTTCACGGCCTCGGGCCGCGTCTCGAAGCCGCCGGAGGAGGTGGCGCGCAACCGGGAGGCGGCTCAGGGGCGCACCTCCATCGCCGAGTCGATGATCCGGCGGCCGCGGCGCGCGGCGGCGCTCGCGGCGGAGAAGGGCCGCCGCGCCCTGCAGGAGGAGGAGGAGAGCCTCGCGCAGGAGGAGGAGGAGGAGCGCAAGAAGATCCAGGTCCTCAACGCCGCCCAGGCGCAGGCGAGCGCCCAGGCGAGCTACCTCGCCCAGCAGCAGCAGCACCAGCACGGCGGCGCGGTCGGCGTGCCGGGCTACCCGGGGGGCCCGGGGGCCGTCCCCGGCCTCGGCGCCCGCCCGGGCTTCGTCGGCGCCGCCTCCATCCCCCTCCCCGGGCAGCCCCAGATGGGGTACCCAGGCGCGTACGGCTCGACGTACCCCGGTGTGCCCGGGGCGGTGCCGGGCGGGGCGCCGCCCGGGGCGTACAACGCGTACGCGGGGATGGCGCCGCGGCACCCGGCGGCGACCCTGCCGCCCCGGACGAGCCTGCCGGCCTCGGGCTCGCCGGAGCCGGCGCCGCAGACGCCCTCGCACCTGCACGCCCCCGCGGACCCCGACTTCTCGCCCTCGGCGCAGCTGCGGGGCGGGCCGGCCGCGAAGCGCAACAACGTCTCGAACATCAAGGAGGCGCCCGAGGGCAAGGGGCAGGTCAAGTACAAGTACCAGTGCGAGCTCTGCCAGGTCTGGCTCTTCCCCAGGTGCCCCCCGCCCCCCGCCCCCGACCCCCTCCCCTCCCCGGGCCCCTCCCCGCGCCCCTGACGGCTCTCGCCCGGCCTCCTTGTCAGCGGCTGGGGCCAGCACATCAAGTTCTGCGCCGCGCGGGTGCGTCCCGCCCCCGCGCCCCGCGAGCCGCGCCTGACCTGACGCCCCGCAGCTGAAGAAGAAGGACCCGAGTGCGGTCCCCCGCGCCCTCTTCCCTGCCCCTCCTCCTCGCCCGCCCCGCCGCTTACCCCCTCTGCCCCTCCTCCGCCTCAGACTGGGTCATGCCCCGTGCGCCCCGCCCCGCCCGTCCCCTGCCCCGCGCCCTTCCCTCTCTTACGGAGGCCCCCCACAGAGCACCTGGCGGACATGACCGCGCGGATCCCGGGCGGAGGCGGCCCGCCCCAGGGCGTCAACGCGCGTCCCCCCCCTCCCTCCGCCCCGGCCCCGGCCCTTGCGCCCCTGACCGGCCGGCGCAGGTGGCGGTGATGACGGCGCAGGACTTGGCGCCGGGCGGCGACCTCTCGGGGCAGTCCGAGTGGGCAGAGGGCGAACCCTACCCGGGCGCCTGGGGCGGCCACGCCGGCGACGCGTAGGTCCCTGCCGGCGCTCGTTTGGCCTCCGCCGCTGCTGTCTGTATGTAATATGTAAATCCGGCGGCGCCATTCGCCTCGCGTGACCATGGCTGTGGCCTATCGGGTGTGTGCACGCTTCCTGCCCCGCTCCCCAGCTTCCGAGCACTTCCCCGGCCCGATCCCCGGCTTTCAAGAACACGTTTCGAATCGAGCACTGCATTTTTCCAAAAGAACAAGGAGACACAGGCGAGGGTAAGGGGGACGGGCGAGGGTGACACAGCATCGAGGCTTGCTGCCTGCAGAAGGAGAGGACGAGTGTCAGCGATGACGAGGAAGAGAACGCGGAGGAAGAGGTTCTAACGTCTTACAAGCCCGGAGGATCAGATATAAAGCGTTGGGTTTATTCAGGTTTGTCCGCACAGATTGTGCTCAGTAGACCGTCATGAATTTATTCATCACTTAGAGCGGGCGGCGGGCAGATGGGGGCCAAGGGACAAGGGGCTTTGGCGGCAGGCTTGCCTTGGGCTCGCGCGTCATGACGCGATCGGATTGATCTGAAGCTCTCCAGCATTTGTTCTGTGCTGCGCGTCAAACGGCAAAGAGGTTAGATCGCTGGACCACCGAGATCTTCGCGAGATAGACTAGGGTCTAGTCGGAGCGTGATTCCATCAGGGAATGGATAGGGTCCCCATGAGAAAGAAATCCGTGTCGGGGGAAAAGGATTTTATTCCAACATCACTTGGAACCGGCGGGCTCGCTCTTCGGCGATCTTAAGCGGAGTGCGGAGCGGGGCGATCGAGCTCACCGCAAGCGGTCTCGTGGCTCGTCCGATCGAAGAACCGACGACGATCGTGAGCGATGGCCACCTGCGAGACGTGAAGGACGTAGCAGGAGGCGCGATCGCCAATCGCGCGATCATGGTCGAAGAGGCTCGCGGCCGACGCGGACGGGAAGACAAAACTGCAAAGCTGCGATGTACTAGATCAGCGGTGTGCAATCGGATGGGCCGGGAGCGGTGCAGATCGCCGGGCGCACCGAAACGAAAATCCACGCGATCAGCCGGTCGGATGCGACGCAAATCTCGTCAACCGGTCTTGGAGGGGCTTGTGTGGTGCCGGCGGGTGACGCTTGTTCGTGGGGGCGACGTTGCGGTAGAAGTGCGAGGTGACTTTTTTGACTGGGTACAGAATGAGGCTGGGGGTGGACCTCATGACTGGGTACAGAATGCGGCCGGGCCGGGGGAAGGAACCAGTCCCGGGTACGGCAGCGATGGAGGGCGTCCTGGTCGCCGCCCTGGCGATCCTGTTGCATGTGGTCAACTACAACGTGCGTGGCATTGAGAGGCGCCCGAAGCATCCGCCGGGCGTGGCCAGCGCGGTTCCGCCAAACTCCGAACCGCGAGCATAGCTCGCGCGCGGCGAGGGCGCGAGAGCTCTAGCCGGCTCAACAGAGTATAGTTTCGGGGGGCGCGTGCGGCGCGCGCCTGGCGGAGCTCGGGGCGGCCGGGGCGGCCTTAAGCTTCGGCGGCGCGCCTGCTGTGCTCACGCGCGCCGCGGGCCGGGCGCGCAGGCGACGGCGCACATCGAGCACCACACGCGGTGCTTCACGAAGCTGCTGGGGCGCAACGCGGTCTACTACTACGCCGTCTACCTCGTCGCCTCGGCGCTCGTCCGCGACCACTTCATCAACGTCGGTGCGCCGGCGCCCCGGGGCTCGATCGCCGCGCGCCGCCGCCGGTCCGAGCGGCGGGCCGGCAGCGGTGGAAGGCACGAAGAGCTCGCTGCCGCTGCTGCCGGGCGGCCTCTCCTCCCCCGTCGGCCTCGCCCTCTTCGGCGCCGGCATTGCTCTGAACCTGTGCGCCCCGATCGTGCCTGCCAGGCTGAGCAAGCGACCGGACAGCGCCTGATTTGACCCCCGCGCGCGCGCCAGGTGGACCCTCCAGGCCCTCGGCATCAAGGGCGCGCACCCCGCCCACGGGACGCGCCGCGGCCCCGGGCCCGCCGCCCCTGACCGGCGCCCGCGGACGCAGGCATGTACAACGGCGACTCGTTCGGGCACCTGATGGACGCCCCCGTGACCGGCGGTGCGTCCGCCGCCTCTGGGCCCCAGGCCCGGCTACGTATAGCCCCAGCCCCCGGCTCCGCGAACCGCGTACCCCGCAGGCCCCTTTGCGTACCTGTCAGACCCGCAGTACGTGGGCACGACCCTCGCCGCCTTCGGCTGGGCCCTCCACCTCGAGTCCGCCGTGCGTACCCCCCTCTCCTGCTCCCTGCCGGCACCCCCGCCCGCGCGCCGCCTTCGCCTTCGACGCGGCCTGCAGGCGGGGTACGCGCTGGCGGCGTGGATGGGCGTGGTCTTCTGGGCCTCGGCGCGCTTCGTGGAGGCCCCGCACATGATCCGCCTCTACTCCTCCAAGGACAAGGGCAAGAAGATATAGCCCCCGCCCGCACCCGTCCCCAGGCCTAGATCTAGATCTAGACCCGCTCCGATAGGTCCCGGCCCACTGGGCCAGGCCTTCATCACTGTAGCAACATATCTGCTGTTGCAAACTTGCGATCTAGCTATAGTATTACTGTTCATTCAGGCGATTTCGAATTCGAGGGCCGCGCGACCGGCGCGGATCCGGCTGACGTCGACATATCGGCGACTCGTGGCCCGCCGAGCGGCCGAGGACGCGTACGTATGCAAGCGTTGCGCCGAGTCAAGGCCGAGCACCGCATGCAAGCTAGCGCTTAAGCGCGCGCGGGCGCCGGCCGGGGCCAGCCTGGCGCCGGCATGCGCATGCGCAGGTACGGTGTACACTAGTACATGTGGCCTGCCTCAGAGTCAAATGCCATGATGCAATTGCAAGACTCCGAGGCTCTCTAGGCTGCGCCTAGCTCGAGGGTGCGCATGCATGCATATGCGCATGCATGCATGTTGGATCACGGAGCGAACGCAGGAAGCATTACTTGTCGGGAGTCGACCCGGACTTTGCCTGCGTTCGCTTGGGCAACTTCAGCCTTAGCGTAACATGTACACCCCTTCACAGCAACACGTATTGCGTGACCCAGCCAGGCTGACAGAGCTCGAGGCTATGGAGGCTTATCCGGGACGGGGATGCGTCCGACGGTCCGTTCGCCGGCGCGCTTGGCGTTGATAACGCATCGCTAGGAGGTCCGGGAGATTCCAGGTGTCCGCCGCGCATCCCTGCACGAGCAGCGCCGCGGCGACTCGGAAGCTGCGGCTAGCTAGCGCTGGACAGCCATGTCCCTAGCAGAGAGAGTCTGACACAGCGTCAACGAAGCCTATCCTGAAGCCAGCACGCGCCAAGCGAAGGCGGCGCGCGCGCCTGCCATGGCAGAGAGCGAACGCGGTGCGGACACGGCCGCGGATGCCAGCAGCTCCTCGTCCCCGGCGCTCACGCGCCTGAGCGAGTGCTCGGAGCGGTCTGAATCAGCAGGCGGCCTGAGCGCGGCGCAGAGCGGCCTGGAGCAGCCGCGGGAGTCCCCAGCACCCCGCAGCGTGTCCTTGGCGGCGCGGGCCGGGTGCCGGCGCCTGCTCCCCCCGCTCCCCGCGAAGATAGCCGAGCCCGAAGAGCCTTTACCGAAAAGCATCCGAGCGAACGGGCTCGGAGGGCGCGATCCGGAGCCGCCGTGGGTGCCCCTCGCGCCTGACGCCAGCGTCTCGCTCCGCTGCGCCTCGCCCGACGCGCTAGCCCCACGCGCTCCCCTCCCGCCGCTCCCCGCGGCGGCGGCTCCTTTCAAGGCCGCGGCGATGCCGGGCCGCGACCCGCCCTCCGCCCCGCCCCCGCCGTTCAACCTCCGCACCTCGACGCCCCTGGGCGCCCCGCCGCTGCCCGTCCCCGCGCCGCGCCCGGCCTCCGCCTCCTCCGTCTCCGCCTCCGGCTCGGCGTCCGCCAGGCCGGCCTCCCCCGGCGGTGCGGTCAAGCGCGTCCTGGGCCCCTTCGCCCGCCGCGTGCGCCGCCCCTCGCCCCGCGCAGCCCGCCCCGCCCGCCGCCCCGCCCGGCCGACGGCTCTTGTTCTCCGCAGGCCCTCTCCGTGCGGGTCCTCCTCGTCGTCCCCACCCTCCTCACCGTCCGCGCCCCGCCCGCCCGCCCGCCCGCCCGCCGAGCGCCCGGCTCCCGCCCCCGCTGAGTCCCGGTCTGCGGCCCGCAGCTCGTTGCCTCGAATGTCATCATATGGTGCGCGAGCCGAGCGGGGCGGCCTGCGCCCGGGCCCACCGCGCCCCGCAGGTACCTGGGGTACCGCTCCTCGCAGCAGAACATCGAGCGCCTCTCCACAGCCCTCGAGCGGGTCCCCGCAACCCCCTCCCGCCCCTCCCCGGGCCCCGCCGACGTCGTACCCCCCCGCAGGACCTGCTCGCGCAGCTCTCCTCGCGCTCGGACGACTTCGTGGAGGGGCCCACCATCGCCGCCCGCGCGTGCGCACCCCCCTCCTCCTCCGAGCCGGCCGGGCCGGGCCTGCGGGCTGAGGCGAGGGCGCCGGCGCAGCATTGCGCAAGAGTTTCTGTACGGGCGGCTCACGCCCTTTGACCACGGCGGCCTAAGGTGCCGGTGCCTCGGCGCGCCGGCGCCGGCCCTGCCTGAGGGGGTACCGCGACGCAGGTCGGCGATGTGGAGCCTGATGCAGAACCGGCCCTACTCCTACTCCGTCACCCTCGGGTGCGTGGAGCCCGGCCCCTGCGCCCGCGCAGCCGTGCCCGGGCCGACGCGACGGCGCGGCAGGTTCGAGAACGGGTACGCCGTCGCGTACCGGCCGGACCCCCCGGAGACGGCCAACCCCGCCTGGGGGGGTACGCGTGGCTACCAGTACTACGTGCGCCGCGCCGCGCTGCGCCGCTGGCGCGCGGCCGCGGCCGACGGCGCCTGCGCCCTTCTCAGGTGACGCTGAACGCGACCTCCGCGGACCCGAACCTGCCCGCCGAGTCCTTCGCCGGCCGGCCCCTCCCGACCGTGCGCCCGTACCCCTCCGCCCCGCCCCCGCCCGGCCCGACGGGGCGGGCAGTTTGTGGTGTTCAACGCGGGCCCCTCGGGAGACCCCGAGGGGAGCCCCATCCTCCGCGTGCCCGACTACGTGCGCCCCCGCCGCGCCCCCGCCCTCTCTCCCCCCTTGCTGCCGCCCTCACACTCCCCCGCAGGACGTGCGGAAGCGCATGTGCGAAGCGCCCGACCGCCCGCGAGCCCTTCCCGCGCCCCGCCCCGCCGGGCCGAGCCGGGCCGCCCGCGCAGCTTCTACCGGACGGCAGCGGAGGCGAAGGCCGCGCACTGGTCCCCCGCAGGGTGCCCCCGCCCGCCCGCCCCGCCGCGAAGCAGACGGGCGGCCGCGGGAGCCGGGCCGACGCCGACTCGGCGCGGGGACGCAGGTTCGCGTCGGACGGGTCGCTGACGGTCTTCCGGAGCGAGCCGCTGCGGGGCCGCGGCGCCGCGGCGGGCGCCCCCGGGCCCCTCCTCGGCGTCGCCGGCGTCGGCGTCAGCGTCGACCACTTCGGCGACGCCGCCCGCGTGCGCCCTTCGGACGCCATGTCAAACATCGCTCGCGGCGGGGCGGGCCGGCCGGTCTGACCCGCGCGGGGCCGGGCCGTGGCGCAGGCGGTGCTGCGGAGCTACGGGCAGACGGCCGCCTCCGCCTTCGCCATCGAGCGCCGCCCCGAGCAGTACTTCCTCTTCACGACGTGCGCCCCCCCCCCCCCCCCCCCCCCCCCCCCCCTCCCCTCGCGCGCTGCTCTGGGCCCGGCCCGATGGGAGGGGCGGCGCGCAGGCTCGGGAGGGCCACGCGGCACGTCCCCAACCCGACGAACAGCCTCCTGGCGCGCCCGCCCGCCCCGCCGCCCCCTCCGCCCCGCCCCGCCCCTCTGACGTCGCCGCTCCAGGTGACGGACGAGCGGCTGAGCCCCGGGACGAGCGACAGCGCTGCGATGCGCGACATCGCGAACGAGCTCGAGGCCGCCCTCGGGTGCCCTTCCTCCCTTGTTGCCCCCCACCCCCCCCACCCCTGCCCCTCCCCTCCCTCCTCCGATTCGATCCGAGCGGGCGGGGCGGGGCGGGCGGGGCAGGTCGCTGTGGCGGATCGAGGAGGCGACGTCGCGGCGGATCAAAGTCGCCGGCGTCTTCTTCCTTGCCGAGGCCCGCCCCACCGCCTCTGCCCGCCCCCAGCGGCCGTCCTCCCGCGCGCGTGCCCGTCGCCTCACGCGGCAGCCCCGCAGATCTTCCGCGTGCAGCGCGAAGGCATCGACTGGCTCTACTTCTTCCTCATCGACGAGGCCCGCCCGCCCGCCCCGCCCCGCCCCCGGCCGCGCGCGGGGCCTCACGGCCGCTCACGCCCCCCCGTCCCGCGCGCAGTCGGCCATCGAGGACTCTGTCAACCACAACAAGCAGACCGTCGGCGCGCCCGCCGCCCCACCCCGTCCCACCCGCCGCGCCGAGCCCCGCGTGACGCCCCCTGGCAGGGATCATCACGGGCTCGGTGTGCGCCTTTGCGATGCTGGTGGCGGTGGCGACGAGCTCCCTCATCGTGCTGCCCCTCCGCTCCCTCTCCCGCCGCATGGAGGACCTCAAGCACATGCGCGGCGCCGCATCCGCCGACCTCTCCCCTGACGACCACCGCCGCCTCGACGAGGAGGAGGAGGACGAGGAGGAGGAGGAGGAGCAGCGGGCGGCGGGCGGCGCCCCCGCCGGGGCTCCCGCGCCGGCCCCGCGGCGGCGCCGGCGGCTGCGGAGGCGGCGGCGGAGCGGGCCGGAGCGGGCGGGGACGTCGAGGCGCCTCCGCTGCCGCCGCCTGAGCCGTCGCCGTCGCCGGTGCCGGCGGGACCGGTGGAGCGGCGCATGAACCTCCGCCGCCACTCGGACGGCTCCGCCGTCGTCGGCGACCCCGCCGAGGCCCGCCCGCCCCGGCCCCGCGCCCTCTCTCCCCCCCCCGCCCCGCGCCTCTCACCGCCCCGAGCAGCTCGGTCCGCTGCGGCTGCGGCAGCGCCGGCGGAGCGTGCGGCCCGTCATCAGCGAGTTCCGTGCGCCCCGCGCCCCGCGCCCCGCGCCTCCCGGGCGCCCGGTCACCCGCCGGGGCGCAGGGGAGATCGACGACGCGTTCCGCGCGATGGCCGCCGGCGTCCGCAGCTTCGTGCGTCCCGCCCGCCCCGCGGCTCAGAGATCCCCAGACTCCTCCCCCGACGCCGGGGCGGGCGCGCAGGAGAAGTACGTGCCCGGCGACTACGTCCGCATGCTCATCCGCTCCCGCATGCTCGCCAAGCCCGGTACCCCCAGCCCCTTCCCCCTTCCCCCCTCCCGCACCCCTCCGACGGGGCGGGCGCAGGCCTGACGCACCACTCCTGCGCCATCCTCTTCGCCGACATCCAGGTGACCCCGCCCGACCCCCCCTCCCCCCGGCGGCTCACGCGTACCCCCCCTTCTCCTGCCCCCCTGGCAGGACTTCACGGCGCTGACTGAGACGATGGAGCCCGAGCGCCTCGTCGAGGTCGTCGGCGAGGCGCGCCCGCCCCCGCCCCCGCCCCTGCCCCCGCCCCCGCCCCCCGCCACCTCCGCGCTGAGGCGCCCCCCCGCGCAGGCGATGGAGGCGCTCTCGCGGCGGATCACCGCCGCCCGCGGCACCGTCGACAAGTACATCGGCGACGCCGTCGTGCGCCCCTTTAGTTTGCGTGGATCTGCCGCCGCGCCCCGGGCCGAGCCGAGCGCCCGCCTCAGATGGCGTTCTTCTCGACGCCGCTGCAGCCGCTGGAGCAGCACGAGCTGCACGCCTGCGCGGCGGCGCTCGCCTGCCAGCGCGCCCTCGCCGACCTCCGCCCCGGCTGGCGCGCCCGCGGCCTGCCCGCCCTCGAGGCCCGCATCGGCATCGACGGTCCGCCCCGGCCCCGCGAGCGAGCGAGCGCCGCCCGCCCGCCGGCGCGCCGCGCATGACGGGGGCGCCCTGCAGCCGGCCGCGTGCTCATCGGCAACTTTGGCTCCTCCTCCCGGTCCGCCCCCGCCCACCCTTGCTCGGGCCGGCGTCTTTTTCTGTAGCGACGCGCGCCCCGCAGACTGAACTACACCGTGCTGGGCGACCGTGTGAACATCGCCGCCCGTCTCGAGCCCCTCAACAAGCGGCCCGCCCCCTTTCCGACCGCTCCGCCCGCGCCGCCGCGCCTGAGACGCGCGGGGCCGGCGGGCAGGTACGGGACGTCGATCCTGGTGAGCGGGGACGTGGCGACGCTGCCCGAGGTCCGGGACCGCTTCCTCACCCGCCTCGTCGACAAGGCCCGCCCCGCCCTGCCCCGCCCCGCCCCTTGTCCCCGGCCCCGCTCACTGGTCTAGATCTGCAGGTGGTGCTGAAGGGGCGGAGCGGGGCGACCTTCGTGCACGAGCTGGTGGCGGGGCGCGGGGAGGCGACCCCCGAGCAGGCGGCGGCCGCCCTCGCCTACGAGGCCGCCTTCGACCTCTACCTCGCCCGCAGGCGCGCCCCGGCCGCCCCCGCCGAGCCCCGGCCACCCCACAGCTCGCTCACCGTGCTCGAGCTCAGGTTCGGGGAGGCGGCTTTGGCCTTCGAGCGGTGCGGACCGATGCTCGAGGCTGCCCTCGACTCCGTCGCCGCCCGCTACGCCCTCGACCCCCTCCACGCCCCGGCCTCCAGGCCCGCCCCCGCCCCGGCCCCGGACCCGCCCCCGCCCGCCTTGGCGCCGGCCTGATCCTCGACCCTCGCAGGACGCCGGCGGACCGGTCAGCGGCGCTGCTCGCGGCGCGCTGCCGCGCCCTCGAGGCGGCCCCGCCCCCCGAGGCCTGGGACGGTGCGCATGCGCGCCGCCGCGCGAGCGCCGCCCGGCCGGCCGCGCCTCACCCCTCCGTTCGTTTGCAGGCGCCGACGTCCTCGTCGACAAGTTCGCGTGACCGGCCGCGCGATTGTACAGAGGCCCCCGCCCCGTGGAGGGGGCGGGGCCCGCGAATAAGACATGTACAGCCAGCCCCGATGTCGATCCGACGGATCGCGATGGTCCGGGGCCCCTTTCAACAGCTTCTTACTTTATCTTCGATGGGCATATACACAGTGTTCCGACACCATGTCAAGCAGTTAATTTGCATTCGCTGTTTTAGTTACATGGAACCGTCAGCCGGATTCTTGTGCTTCGACCGCACGTCGATCCGCGCTACGCTCTGGTTACCTAGACCAAACTTGAAATCCGATATCAATGTAAGGAGAGCCGGAACTTCGGAATCCTCTTGAATTTGTGATTGTAATCAACTTGCAATTAGTACCAATGTCGACGTCCGATCCATAAAATTTCAAAATCATGATCATGCATATGATCGATATCGGATAACCGCCGTTCCCGGGGTGTCCAGGCTCATGATCTCCGAGTCTCTGAGTCACGTCTAACCTGTGTCTGGCCTGGTGCACGTGGCAGGTCACTGAGTCACGTGATGCATCATGATCGTATCACATGCATGTTCGAATTCATCATCTGCTGCAAACGTCATTTCAAGTTTAATTTTGCCCCGGGATCGAAATCCGGACCCTTGCAGTTCGAACGCCCACCTCGACCAGCTCAGCGGCTTTTGCGATCCGCTTGCTTTCTGCCTCTCCAGCCTCGACTGCCCCGAAGCTTTGCCCGCTTTTGACCATCTGATCCGCTTTTTGCGCCCTCGAGCTCTTCCAGCTCTCCTCCTTTGCATCATCCCCCTTCGTCTCTTCGCTCCACTTAAGTACTTGTCTGCTTGCAATTGCACTTGCCGCTTACTTGTCTCGTCTTGGTATCGGCCGTTCTCCGAGGCTCGTCAATTTTTGCTCTTCGTCGACTTCGACGTCTTGTTTTTCTTAAGCTTAGTGCTCTTGTCTAGGGGGGTCTGGGCAAACCCCGCAGTCACTGATCATCGGATCATGAGTGCTGGTGTCTATAGGCTATATAGCTGCCGGTGTACTACGGTAATTGCGCATCGTCTGCGCACTGTGGCATGCTGGTGCAGTGCCACCGTCACACCGTGTACTACGGTAGGCTGGTGCACACGATGCCACTGCACGTGTGCCAGCAGTGCCCAGCAGTGGGCCAGCACTGCCAGGTCTCTCGACTAGTCTGCCAGGCTGTACCGTGTAGACCGCGTAGTCGAAATTCGGATTTGAATCGAAAAAGAAATAAAAACGCCAACGGTTCGCACGTCTCAAAAAAACGTTTAGAGCAAGGAGCCTGATCACGAGGCCGCGAAAGAGGCTACAAAGAGCCCCGCATACGAGTAACGGCTTAACGCCACGACTCGCGAGACGACGCGCGCGAGTCCGTGACGGCCGGCGCCGGGGCCCGGGCCAAGGCTCTCAGCCGCGCCCCTACTAGTAGGCTGCTACCCCCGCGCCGCCCGCGGCCGGTCCCGGGCCGCGGCCGCGGCCGGCCCGCCCGGGCCCCTAGCTCTATAGCCCCCCTACCCGGGTGTAGCACCGTGTAGGGCCTAGCGGCCAGCTAGCTCGGAGCCTCTCATCGGCGATCTCGAGCTCATCTCATCGAGCTCTCCTAGCATCGAACCCAGCTGCAGGACCCAGCTCCTGCCCGAAGCATCCCACGCGTACGCGCGCAAAGCCGTCGCCGCTCTAGAGCTATATATTGCTCTCCGTGCCTCAAGAGTTTGAGCAGCAGCCTAAGATGACGTCGACCTCCTGTGGTGCCGTTCCCGCGTACGCGGACTATCTGAACGCGGAGCTGGCGAAGATCGCGTTGATGCCGCCCGAGTACGCTGATCAGGCGGCCACTCTCACCGCCAACGCCCCGATCAAGGCTTCCGTGCGTCGCTCGCCGAGTCCCGCTGGCCTGGGCCGGGCCTAGGCCTCTAGATCTTGCATTCGCAAATGCATGATATCGATCGCTTGCCTTAAATTTAAAGCTTGCCAACTTGCGGCAAGTTGCCTTTCAACTCACCTTGCTCATGATCATGATCATCTCGCCTTCAAGGGCTTGAAAATTGATTGAACGATTGCAGCAACTGTGCGCGATGGCGAAGGGGACGTACGTGTCCTGCGTCTGCGGGCCGAGGCCCCTGGATGCGGCCTATGACGCCGCCTACTCCAGCTGGTGCGCACGCGTACGCGATCATGATCAATTAAACTTTTGAGAGGACGCTACCGCGCCCGGGCCTTTAATTTATAATTAATTTATATACGTAGCCATAAAACTTAAAAAGCTTTTTAAGTAAGATCGATGCCGCCTGACGCCATGACACCCGTGCGGGCGCACAGTGTTACGGCCGAGCGCAACGCCGGTGCCTCGCGCGTGGCGGCCTTCGAGAATTGCAACAACAAGGCGAGCGTGCTCGCGCTGATGTCCCCGGAGCGCAAAGTCTGGCTCGACTGCGTCAAGGCCGAGAACGCCGCAATCGCGTGCGCGGTGCCGGCGGCGGCCCTCGACGCCGAGGCACAGGCCGTCTCCGAGGCCGACTTCGAGGACGGGCTCCTCGCGGTGCGCCCCGGGCCCGCCCGCGGCCGCCCCACGCCGGCGCCCCACGTCCCCCGCATCCCTCCTGCCCCCTCGAGCTCCCCCATCCCCCATCCCCATCCCCCTAAATGGGCTCACGCGCTCGGCTAGAGCTCCGTTCCCCCATCCCGGCCCCCATCCCCCTACCGTACACGCCCGGGCCCTTGTTAACCCCCACCCCACCCCGCCCCGCCCCGCCCCCGCCCCGGGCCCCGGCCCCGAGCGGCTCACGCGCTCGAGCTTGCGATCGCCCCCGGCCTCCGCGCAGGAGGAGGACTTCGCGGCGGGGATCGCGGCCGCCGACGCCGAGCTCGCCGCCGGCGCCGCCGACCTCGCCGCTTTCTAGATTTAGATCTAGCCTAGCGAACCTGATCATGATCAGCTCGAATTCGAATTCGGATTACTATAATATTGCGCGAGCCTCGAGCTCGGAGCCCCCGAGGAACCGTGCTGCAGCTGGCCATATGCATGGTGCGGTGGATTCGGCCCGGCCCGCGCGCGCGCGCGCAGCGCGCGATGTGCCGGAACCGGTACCGTCAGAACGGCACTGCGGCACCGCGAGTCGACTAGATCTGGGGACTCTAGATCTGGCCATGGGCGTACGTGGGCCGGAGGCCATGGCCAGCTAGCTAGCTCTCGATCTCTAGGTACGAGACGCGGCTCCAAGCCGCCATTGCATGCAGTCGTACCCCGGAGCCGGCTTGCTTGCTTCACTTGCAGCGCATACGCGCGCCTGGCGATCTCCGCGCAGGTCGAATGCCTGGCGCGAGCTCCAAGGCAGCTCGCCAGAAGCCTCGGCCTGATCATGAAGACGATCGCCCATCGAGCACCGCAGTGCGCACGCTGCGACGTGCGCCGTGCAGGCTAATCAGATCCCTGTTTCTTAACGTGTGCAGGGCGGGCTCGAAGCGTGCGGCTCGAATGCGGGCGTGTCGAGTCGGGCCCAGGCGAGCGCGGAGGGCATGCGCACGCAGCGCGGCCTGGACGCGATGCGAACCGCGCTGCAGCCGCTCATCGACGAGTCGGTGCATCTTCGGGCCGCGTGACGTTGGGCAGCGCTAGCTGTGGCTGGCGCTCTCTTACTTTGTTCGTGCATGCGCAGCTCTCGAGAAAGGAACGCGCGATGGAGCTCGAAAAGAAGAATCTGGAGGAGATTGAGCGTGAGAAGAAGAAGAAGGCGAAGGAGGAGAGGAGGCTCGCGCGCCGCTTGAGCCTGCGTCCCGACTTCGCCGCGGAATCGAGGCAGGATCCGCCCGCGGATCGCGAAGTCGAATCGCCCGCAAGGCTGCCTCCCTCTGCGCTAGATGCCGCTGCTGCATCCTCTTTCGCGCCGCCGCCTGCCCCAGAGCTGCTAGCGCCCGCTCCTGCCGTCGGCGCGACGCGTACGCCCGCGGCCGCAGCTCCTCCAGCTGTCGCGGAATCGATATCCGAAGGGCCCGCGCCTCCCCTTCCGACTGCGGTGCGCGCGCGCGCGCGTTAGCCCTTCCGTGTGACGCGGCGCGGCGCCGCGCACTGCTGATCGCCCATCGCAGGCCAGCTCCTCGGCGCCGGCGGCGCTGACGCCTCCCGCCCCTTTCCGGGCGCCCGCACCGGAGGCGCCGCGGCCAGCGCCCGCCTCGCCGGCTCCGATCTGCGAGGCTGCTGTGCCGGGCCCGTCCCTGGCGGCCGCGACTCGGCGCCATCAGCCGCCCTCTCCCGCCCTTCCTCCCCCGCCGGCAGCGCTCCGAGCAAGCACACCTTCGCCCTTGGACGCACCCGAGACCCCTCGGCCGCAGCCTCCGTTCCCTCTCGCGGTTTCGCCCTTCTCTCCCCCGCCGCCCTCGCTCCGCGTGCCTGGGCCGCCCTCCCCCGCGGCCGCCCCCCTCCCCCTCCCGCCCCCCTCTCCCGCTGCCCGCCCCTCACCGCCCGCCCCGCCCCCGAGGCGCCTCTCCTCCGCCCGTCGCCCCTGCGGACGAGCCCGAGCGCCCCGCCGCCCTCGCCGCGCCCCGCCGGCAGCCCGCGCCCCGCGCCGTGCGCCGAGGCCCGCGGGGCCTTCTCGCCTGTGCCGCGCGCCGAGCCGGCGGCGGCGGCGCCGCCGCCTCCGATGTCGCCGGCGAGCCTTGCCGCCTACCGTCTCCTCAACGTTGCTGTCCTGCAGGTGCGCGCCCCGGCCCGCGCGCCAGGCCACCCTCCGCTCCCTCCCTTCGCTCTGCTCACCGCGCGCGGCAGATCGCCCTGACGCCCCCGCGCCCCGCTCCCGCCCCTGGGCCCACCTTCGCCGCCGTGTCATCGACTGTCGCTCCGCCGCCGCCCGCGGCCGGCCCGAAGCCGCCGCCGCCACCCTCCTCCCGCTCCGAGCCCCTCCGAAGGTCCCTCTTCCCTCGAGCCTGGTCGGCGCCGGCGGAACCGCTGCGCACGCCGGCGTTTGGCGCGGGCCCTCTGCCCGGTGCAGAGCATCGCGCGGCGGCGCCTCGGGAGGCCCCTCTCGCCCACGGCCAAGCCCGCGTCGAGTGCACGTGCGCGCTCCGGCGTCCCGTGCCCTCCCGCCCCCGCCCAGCGCCGACGGGGCCGCTGCGCAGGCCGGCGCCCCCCTCTGCCCAGCGGAGCCCTCGGCCGAGCGGAGAGCATCGCGCGGCGGCGGCGGTTCAGAAGGAGGGGCGCGAGGCCGGCCCCTCGGCGCCGGTGCAGGCCGGCCAGGGCCGGGGCTTCCTCCCAAGCCCGGAGGGAGAGCTGTTCCCGCCGGGCTGCGAGCCTCCGGACGGTGGCCCGCCTCTTCCCCCGCCATCCGCCCCGCCACCACCCTTCGCGGCCGCAGCCCCGCCGCCCACCTCCACCTCCGCCCCGCCCCCCGGCCCCGCCGCCGGCAGCCTCCCGATCGCGACGCGGACCTCGCGTGAGCACGAGCGCGGGAGCGCTGTCCGCGAGCCTACCCCGCCGGGCTGCGAGGCGCGCCCCACCCCTCCCCTCTCCCCGACGACTCTCACGCGCCCCTCGCAGGAGCCTGATGCGCCCCCCGCCGTCCCTGCGCCCCCCGCCGGCCCCTCCAGCACCGGGCCGCCGGCCCTGCCGAGCCCCGCCTCGGTTCCCTCTCCCCTCCCTGCAGCCGCGGTCCCAGCTGCGGGTCCCCCCGGCATATCCTCCGCGCCTGCGGCCGCGGAGCCGGCGCCCCAGCCGCTGCCCAGCTCGCGGCCTCCGGTCAGCTTCGAGCTGAGGCCCCGCGCAAAGCGGCGCCGCCACGGCGTCTCGCCCTACTCTTCTCGCGGCCCCGCGCGCCGGGCGGAGCGCGGCCTCTCCTCGCCCCCGCACGACCGCTGGCGCCCGTGCGACTGCCGCCCGCCCGCCCGCCCGCCCCGCTGCCGCTCCGCCCAATCCCGACCGGCAGCGACGACGGATCGTCGGAGCCCGAGGGTGGCCGCCGCCGCACGCCGTCGCCCCGCCCCGAGCTCGAGGGCGCAGTCGAGGGTGCGGGGGCGGGCGGTGGGCGGACGACGCACGCGGCGGCGGCGCGGGAGGAGGAGCTTGAGGAGGGCGAGTTGCCCCCCTAGGGTCCCCGACTCCGGTCCCCGCTTGAGAGGCGCGCCCCCGCTAGTTTCGAAATTCAAGTCGACCCTGTGTAGACTGTAGGGCGAACCCTCTAGATCTGTAGGTAGAGTCGACTGGTGCGGAGTTCTGCGGTACCAGTATACGTACTGTAGTATACGGTATACCGGTACCGCGGTCCGCGGACCGCGCGCGGGCCGCGGCCGCGGGTGCACGGCCGCGGCCGGCGCCCGCGCGCCGCCGCGCCGCACCGACGTCGACCAGCCCGGCCGATCAGTCACCGGGCCCGGGGTACCGGTAGCTATAGGTCCCGGTTGCCGCACCGCGGCCGGGTACAGAAAGCTGGGGCGGCCGGAATTCGAAACTGGCGGCGAGTCTGGCGCCCGGCGCCGGACTCGCGGCCGGAGTCGGGGCCGGCGCCGGGGGACTCCGGAGTTCCGGATCCGACCGATTCGGATAATTTCGGAATTCCGACGTCGACGCCGACTCGACGTACTGTGCTCAGATTCACCAAGGTTGTTTTCCTAGCTCATGCATCAATCAGGTAATTAATCAGGAATCAGGTAATTAGGTAATTATAATTAGCTAGAGGGGTCTTTATAATTCTCGGTAGCTCCCCCGTCGTGGCTCCTCGGGGGCCTCTTCGTCGTCGTCGTTCGCTGGGTTCCGGCTCCGGGTCAGATTTCTCGCCGGGCTTACCTTCTCCTGGCTCTGCTCCTGGGCCCTCAGCTCCGGGACCGGCTTCCCCGATCTCCTCCCGGACTCGTGGACGTACCCGTCGCCGGCTTGCCGAGCCTGCGGCTCCTTCTACTTCCCTCCGGCGGTTTGCCGGGCCGGACCCTCCGGCCTCCGGACTGCCGCCTTTGCCTTCGTCTTCGAATTCTGCTTCGCTGGTCGCGATCGTATCCCGCCGGCGCCGGCGTACTTCTTCGTCTTCTAGTTTAGTTCGGTCTGGTTCGGATTCTGATCGTAGTGTTGATGCTAGAGTTAGTTTCAATACTAGCTATAGTCCTCGTGCTCGACCTGTTGTTCGCCGTCGTTTGCAGTTCGATTGCCCGCCTCGACCCCGGCCGGCTTTAGTGATTCCTTTGACTGTCCTTTTGCCTGCTCTTGATCCGCCTGCTCCGGTCCGCCTCCTGTGTCCTCCTCGACCTCGTGCCGTAGCTCTGCCCTTTCGCATCGTCCTGGTTCGCCTCCGCCTCCATGTCGTCTTGTTGTTCCTCTTACTTGTCTTCTTCCTGTTATTTATCTTTCTCAATTTTGTCCCCCGCTTCTTAGTGATGTAATTCCTTCTGATATTGATGGTATCTCTAGCTCTGGCTCTTCTTCGTGTCAGTTATCCTCTGTCCCTCGATCTGCTCGATTTATCGTCTCTTCTCGCTATCGATCTGTCTCGAGCTCTGTGTCTTTCCTTTTTTGTTGTCGATTTTGGCTCTTTGTCTTATCTTTCTTCGTGCTCTTGTCTTAGTTATCTTGCTTTTTTGTCTTTATGCCCCCTGGGCAGCCCCCGCAGTGCTGGTCCGGTGTCTAGAGACTGTGGCCGGTAATTCACCAAAAAAAAATTATAATTCGTCAACAGGGGAGGGGTACGGTCTCCGAGACTTACTAAACAGCTAGTAGTAAATTCGGAATTCCGACGTCGATCGCGACGGTCATCGGGCCTTGAAAAACAATGATCAACGGATAATGATCATGATCGAGCTTGAGCCTCGGAGGATCGATCCGCGGCCGATCGCGATCCGTCGCGCCCGGATCCGACGGTCACAGCTGACCTGAAAAAAAGATCATCGATCAAGGTTGCCGTTGATCAGAGCCGTTAGCATTTCTAGAGAGCGAGACTTGCACCACGGCAGTCGCTTGCCCCCCAGCAGCAGCAGTGCCATCAAAGTCGTCGCCCTCCGCCCAGCATCATAGACCATGGCCCGCGTCGCCCTCGCCCTCGTCGTCGTCTTCGCCGCCGTGATGACGGCGTCCGCCTACAAGGCCACGGTCCGTCCGCCCGAGCCCTCCGAACAAAAGTCTTCCGATCCCGTTCCTCCCGGCCCGTTTCTACGGTGTCTAGAGGCCTCCGTTTGTCGCCTCCGCAAAGCGAATAGCGATCTTGCGCAAAGCTGCTCAAGATCCGGTCATGATCATCGGATATCCGATAGTGCCTTGCAAAAATTGCCATCGCCGCCTCTCCCCGGCGAGCGATCCCGCTAAACCCACGTCTACGATTCCCTGGAAGCGATCCAGACCATCGCATAAAATTTCTGGCGGAACTGCCTGGAGTGAACTCACCGCCATCTCGCGTCTGCCGCCGCGTGCGCGCAGGTCTCCGCTCCCTGGTGCGTGCTGCGTATACTTCAGACGCCAAGGCACTCCCCTAAGATTTCGCCAGGACCGACTCGTCGTGCTCCACCAAGGGCGCCGGCTGGCAGGAGGCGAGCACTGATATCGCGGAGAACTGCATCGCCGCCGCCGGCAGTGCGTGCTTGCATCGCTCGCCGCGATCGGCCCCGTATACCGATCGCGATCGTGTTCGAATTCCGCAGTTTCGACGAAGACTTACTGCAGTGGCGGCAAGGTCACCACTTCGACCTATTCGTGCGGCTAAACTTGAACGGCTAATCTGTTTCATCTGGCTGACTCAGTGAGCCGTGCGATCGCAGCAACACCGGGTGCACTGGAACTCCCACCAGCACCGTCTCCGCCGACAACTGCCTCGGCGCCCTCGGCATTTTCAGCAAGGTTCGCTGGCCCTCTAGCTCCCACGGCTGCGCATGCCCGCCTTTCAGATCTAGAGGCCCTCGTGCCCTCGCCCGCCCGCCTGTTTGACCGAGACGCCGCCGCTTACAGACCACCTGCTCGGCCGGCTTCGCCACCGTCCCCTCGGTCTTCGGCCTGCTCCTCGCCGTCGCCGCCGCCGCCTTCACCCTCTAAGCGGCTCCGGCGCCGGCGGGCGCGAGCCTGCGGCTGGCCATGGCCGCTGGACCGCAGGCCTTCGCTTGTATATACAGACGTAGTTCGGCGCGTACGTAGGCGTAGCTGTAGGTGGTTCATTCCTTTGCTTATTCATAATCGGGCCGGGCTTGATTTTCGTGACGAGTTACCAGATCTAGAACAAGCTACATCTTTCATTGTGTTTTACGCTGTATTGCACTGTCATGATCAGACCAGCTGCAGATTTAGAGGCGCCGGCAGCTGCAGAAAAAGTTTTTTTGAACTCTTTTCGACGTCGTATCGTGTTGTGCAGCTTCGCAGTTTGAGGCTCGTTTACGTTTCATTACCCCTGTGCACGTGTGCACATAAGTTTTGTCTTCTGAAATCAAAACGACGCGCCGAACGCCAATTGCAAAGCACACCATGGCCATATGCATCATACTTCGCTGGGCAGTACAATTGCAAGGTTTGAATCTAATATTAATTGAGCTCGCACGCAAAAGCCTCCTGGCCTCCCTCCGAAGGGCTGCTTCATTAAGTATACGTATGTGGCCCCATGGCCAGTGGTATTAATATTCTAGACCTTGATGATGGCTCGATCTCTCGAGCTCCCCTCCATGTTCCGAGTTCACTACGTGATTTGTATCGGCTCTGTAGACAAACGTTTTATACCTAGGTACCCATTTTCGACCCTAGGGAGCACGATGGCGGCGCTACTTTTCAAATGTGACACCTCTAACAAGCACTAACAGCACGTACGAACGAAATTGTTCGCGTCAAGCCCGATCGCCATTGGCACTGTATTGTTATTGTTATTGGCGCCGTCAAGCGGCCAAGCTTACGTATTGTATTGTTAAACCTTTTGACTCCGGACACGCCGGCCGGGGCCTCACTTGGCGAGGCGGGGGAGGCGGAGGGGCCCGCCCCGCCCGCGCTCCCCCGCCGCCGGCGTCGCCCCCGCGTGCGCCTCCAGCCCCTGCCCGCCGCCCCGGCCCGGTCAGCGTGCGGGGCGGGAGGAGGGGCAGGGCGGCGGCGGGCCCGGAGGATGTCGCCGCAGAAGCGGGCGACGCTGGCGGCGAGCTGCGCGCTCCGCTCCTCGTCGTCTGCTCCCCCGCGCGTGAGGGGCGGGCGGCGGGCCGGCGCGGGCGCGGGCGCGGGGGGGCGGGCGGACCCTCGGGGTCCTCGCAGGGGGCGCCGTACTTGGCGTCGGCGCAGCGGCACACGCCCTCCACGAACTGCGAGCGAGGCGCGCGCGAGGGGCTCGCCTCGGCTCTGCTCGGGCCGCTGCGGGCGGGGCGGGGCGGGGGGGCGGGCCTCGTTGAAGGTCATCTGAGAGTTGTCGTCGTCCCCGGACTCGTCGCCCCCGCCCCCGCCCCCCGCGCCCTCCTCCGAGTCCTGCCCGCTTCGGTCAGCGGGAGGGAGCTCAAGGCGGGGGCACGGGGCGGGGCGCTCGCCTCGTCGTCGTCGCCGGGGTCGGCCTGGGCGAGGGCGAAGGCCTCGCGGACCTCGCGCAGCGTCAGGTCGGGCCCCGTCAGCCGCGCGTCCTCGAAGAGCCTGCCCCGGCCCCGCTGGGCTTAGCAACGCAAAGCAACGCAAAGCAAAGCGGAGCGGAGCGGAGCGGAGCAAAGGGGGCGCTTGATGAACTCCTTAGCTTAGCTTTAGCTTAGCTTAGCTTAGCTTCGCTTAGCTTCGCTTCGCTTAGCGGAGCGGAGCAAGGAAAGGGCGCGCTTGATGAACTCCTTGACGTTGAGCTTGTTGATCGCCATCGCGTCCGCCTCGTCCGCCGCCGCGTACCTGTTTGGAGGTGGGAGGGAGGGACGGCCCGTCAGGCTCCGAGGCTTTGAGGTAGCGGCCCCGGGGCGCACTGGGTGAAGACCCGGTGCAGCTGCCGCCGGTAGCTCCGGATCGCCTGCGCGGGGCAGCCCACGCTCGCAAGCTCCCAGCGGGGCGGGGGGCCGGGGCGGGGGCGGGGGGGCGCGCGTCGTGGACGACGGGCTCGATGAGGAGGCGGCGGAGGGCCTCCTTCTGGTCCTGCCGCGCCCGCGGGATGATGTCCGTCGTCTGTCCACCCCGCCCCCGCCTCAGCCGCGCCCGCACGAGCCGGCGGGGCGGGGCGGGCGGGACGGGGCGGGCGATGAGGTGGCGGAGGCGGAAGGAGGGGTCCGTGAAGCGCGTCCCGTACTTCAGCACGCTGATCCGGATCAGCCTGCCGCGGGCGGGCGGGCGCTCGGCTCGGGCCGGGGCGGCGCGGCGCGGGGCGGGGCGGGGGCGGGGGGGGCGCGGGGCACGAGGCGAGGAACTCGGAGAGGGTGAAGACCTGGTCCGAGTCGTAGTCCCGCCGCCCGCCTGCCCGACCCCTCGGCGTCGGCCTCGGCCTCGGGCGGGGCGGGGGGCGGACTGCGGAGGGGCCCGGCGAGGTCCTTGTCATCGCGGCCGGCCCCCAGCTCCTCCTCGTGGTTGATCGCCTGCCCCGGGGGGCTCAGCAGAGGGTCCGGCGGCGGGGGGCGGGGCCGGAGGGCGGTACGGGCGCACGACGAAGATGAGGTCTGGAGGCGCCGCGCGAGGGCGGGCTCAGGCGGGGCGGGCCGGGGGAGAGAGCGCCGGAGGTGCGTCGGCGGCCGCCCGCGCGCACTGGCGATGGCCTGTGTCTGCGGGGGCGTCGCATCCGACCCGGGGCCGGGGCAGCGGGGCGGGGCGGCGGGCGTGCGCGCACGAAGAACTTCTTGTCGAAGAGCTGGCAGTCCTTGCAGAACTGCATGTACTCCTGCGCCCCGCGCGTCGGGAGGGGTGAGAGCGCCAGGGGGGTACCCGGGATGGGGGGCGGGCCTGGGAGCTGATGGTCTCGACCTCCTGAGGGCCCTGCGCGGCGGGGCGGGGCGGGCGTGGGCGCTCAGAGGAGCCGGACCGGGCGGGGCGGGGCGGGGCGGGGGGGGGGGGGGGGGGGGGGGGGGGGGGGCGGGAGGGCGGGGCGGGGCCGGGGGAGGGGCGAACGTTCTTGAGGGGTTGACCGTGGCGTCCATCCGCGCGTACTGCAGCCCGGGGGCGAGCGAGGGGCTCGGGCGCGGCGGCGCGGAGCGGCAGGGCGCGGCACGGCGCGGCGGCGGCGCTGCGCACCGTAAAGAAGATGCCGCGCAGCTCTGCGGGGGCGGCCTCAGCCTGCGAACGCGGCGGGGGCGGGAAGGGGGAGGGACTGGGGAGGGGGGGGGGGGGGGAAGTACCCGGGAAGCGGCTCCACATGAGGTCGCGGATCTCCTTCAGCGCCTCCCGCGAGATGTCCGTGATCTGGGGGGCACCACGTCGGACGCGGAGGGGGGTACGGCGCTCCGCCGGCGCCGCGGCGCACCTTGAGGATGGCGAACTGGCGCTCCAGCTCGTCCTCCGAGAATATCTGAGGAAGGGGGGGTACGCGCTCGAGGGGCACGGGTACGCGCGCGGGAGTTGGGGAGGGAAAGGGCGGCGCACGGAGTCGAACTCGACGCGGAGCTTCTCGAGGCGGCGCTCCTTCGCCGTCTTCTCGGGCCGCTTCTTCACCTGCGGGGGGTACGTGCGCGTTCGGGCCGGCAGGGGCGGGGCGCGGGCCGGCCGGCGCGGCGCGCGCCTTGGAGGGGGGATGAGGTTGGCGAGGCGGGCGAGGGGGTCGAGCCCCGCGCCCCGCCGCCGGCGGCGTCGCCCCCGCCGAGGGCCGCGGCCGGCATGGCCTGGCGGACGCTCTTGCGGATGGCCACGAGGGGTCGCTCCGGTGCGGGAAGCACCTGCGCGCGCGCTCCGCTGAGCCGGCGGCGCGGCGCGGCGGGGCGGCGGGCGGGGCGGGGCGGCGGGGCGCGCCTCTCCCTGCGGAACTCGTCGGCGATGGTGTCGGGCCGCAGCAGCTCCACCACCGCGTCGTCCGTCGCCGAGGCGCCCTGCCCCCGCGCCCCGCCCGCCCGCCTGAGCCGCCGCGCCCCGCGCGCCCGCGGGGCGGCCGCCGGCGCGGCGCGGCGCGCACGAAGAGCTTGGAAAGGTTCATTTTGACGGTCTGCGGGCCCCTCGAGCGTGAGGCGGGCGGCTGGGGCTCGCCGGCGACGGTGCGGGCGGGCCGGCGGGCGGGCGGGCCGGGCGGACCCGGCCCTTGGACGGCGTCTCCGACCTGGCGCGGCGCACGAGCGTCTTCGAGCCCGGCCGCGTGCCCTTCCAGAAGTGCACGGGCCCCTCCTTCGCGTGCTCCGTGCCTGCCGCCCTCGGCGTGAGCGGCCCGGCCACTTGGGCAACGTTCGGCGGCGAGGCAGAGGCGGCGCTGCAGGCGGGCCGAGCGCTCGCGTACGCCTCGCTCTCTTCAAGCGCATTCCGCCGTAGCGCGCGCGGGCCTTGCAGGCGAGCCTGGCGCACCGCGTATTCTTGTGGGCCTCACGACGCCGTAGTAGATGCGGGCTTCCAGGGGCGGGAGGGAGAGGAGGTCCTTAGGAGGCACATCCGGCTGCTCCTCGGCGATTGGCGGCGGCTGCGGCGACGCGCTGCCGGCCAGCTGCCGCTGTGGCCGCTCCGCCATCGCGGGCGGCAGCGCTGCGGAACTCGCTTGATGTATAGATTCTCTGACTGAAGATGCGATTTCTCTAGATTGGGGCTGGGGTCTCGCGGCGGGCTTCGCAAGTTAATCGCAACTTCGGTTGGGGTACGCGCAATGCACGTGGGGGGGGGGGAAGGGGGGGGGGGGGGGGGGGGAGGGATCCTAACTGCCCAGCAGCTGTCGTCGAAATGCGGCGCGTCCTGCTCGCCTTCGTCTTCGCTGTCGCGCTCGGCGCGGTCCTCGCGCAGGATCAAACCTCTCAGCAGCAGCAGGGGCAGCAGTCCGACCAGACCTCGCAACAGCAATTTGCGGACGTGAGCGCTTCGAATTCGCCCGGGGCCTCGCCGAGCGCGCAGGCCTCGGCTTCCGCGCAGGATCAAACGTCTCAGCAGCAGCAGGAGCAGCAGTCCGACCAGACCTCGCAGCAGCAATTTGCGGATGTGAGCGCTTCGAATTCGCCCGGGGCCTCGCCGAGCGCGCAGGCCTCGGCTTCCCCTCCGGCTCAAAACACTGGCGGGGAGAATGCAAATGCGGATGTAGGGATCGCAGGCTTCCCCACGTGCGCCATCAGCGGTTGCCCTCCCGGTGCGCATGCGCTCTCGTCAGCAGTTTCCTGTTCCGCGCCCTGCGCGGCGGCAATCGCTGATCGAGCATCCTCTTATGCGTTTGAGCAGGTCTGACCTGTTGCGGCGCGGTGCGCTCGTTCGATTCCGCGCTGTCATCGCGCCCCGCGGCTGTTTGCTTGCGACCAGTCGGGAGGCTGCGAGCGCGCGGGCTCTCGTCGTTACGTTCGTTCACTAACGATCGCGTCGGCGCGGGCAGCAATGCTGCCCTCCGTCGCGCATCTGCCTCAACGGGCAATGCGTGCTCGCCACTGCCACCCGTGCGCCGCGCCGCCTCTGGCGCCGCCCGCGCCAGAAGCCGATGGCTGCCCGGCAGCGCCCTCTGCGACGCCGACGCCGTTCGTGAGCGCTAGTGGTGCGTCACGCTGGCGCCCGGCGCCGCCTGCCTTTGCCCTCGCCCTCGGCACTCACGCGCCGGTTTCCTCCCGCCAGCCTCCGCGACGCCGTCATCCGTGGCGACGCCCACCAGTCCGTTTGCCTCCACGTCCGCCCGGCCATCCCTCTAAGCCGAGCGCCCCGCGCACCGTCCAGAGGCGGCCACCGCCACGCCGGCGCCGACCTTCACCGCAATCCCCACTGGTGCGCCGGCGCTGTTCAGACCCCCGACCCACCGGCCTCTCTCTTCTCAGCGCCCTCACTCGTGACTCGCGCAGCGAGCGCCTCTGCTACTGTCCGCGGATTGCTTGACCGCTGGCGCTCGGCCCCGCCGCCCCGCCCCTGATTCGGGCCCCGCGCGCAGCCGACGGTCACAACCTTCGCGACTGAGACGGTCCGCGCCGCCTCGCGCCCCCGCCCCTCGCCTCGCGCGGCGCGCGACAAAGCGCTGACGGGCGGTGTCGGTCGCGGCAGCCGCTGCCGACGCCGACGCGGGCGAAGGCCTCGCCGACGCCGAGCGAGACGCCCTCGCCCTCGGCCTCGCTCTCGCCCTCGGGGACCCCGACGGCCGCGCCGACCGAGACGGCGAGCCCCAGCGCGACCCCGAGCCCGTCCCCGAGCGGGACGCCGGCCGCCACGCCCTCCGCGGCGCCCACCGCGCTGCCCACTGAGACGGCCACCACCACGCCCTCCGAGGCGCCCACCGCCACGCCGACCGAGACGGCGAGCCCCTCGGCCGCGCCCTCGGAGACCCCGACCGCCTTGGCCACCCTCGCCGTGCGTCGTACCCCCCGCCCCGCGCACCGCGCGCCCGCGCCCGCGCGCCCCGCCTCTGAGGCCGCCCGCCCGGCAGCCCATCGAGATCGAGACCATCACCGCGTCACCCACGCCCTCGGTGCCCGCCGCCCCTCCCCTTTCGCCTGCTGACACGGCCCGCCTCGCTCTGACCCTCCGCCCCCCGCGCCGCCCGCAGCCGAGCCCCTCGGCCCGCCCTCCCTCCGCTCCCGCGCCCCTCTCCCCTCCTGACGCCCCCGGCAGGCGACTCCGTCCGTCACTTCGACCTTCGTGGCGACGACCACGGTTCGCGAACCCCCGCCTCTGGGGCCGCGCCGTACCCCTCCCCTCACTCCGCCCGCAGCCGACCCCCATCTGCGCGAGCGGCCTCTACATCCCGACCACGGCCTTCCTCTGCGTCGGCGGTACCCCCGCAGCCCCGTTCTTCCCGTACCCGGCCTTGATCATATTTGGGTTCGGTCGCAGGCGTCGTGGGTGCTGAGATCGCCTTCTCCCCTACCCCACTGGCCGGGCCTCGGCGGTCTGCTCCCCCCCCCCCCCCCCCCCCCCCCCCCCCCCCCCCCCCCACACACACACACACACACAACACACACACACACACACCCCGTCCCCCTCTTCTTCGCTCACGCACCATCCCGCGGACTGCGCTGCACGCCTCAGATCCTCCCCGTCGAGATCGGCACGCCTACCCCCACCGCGGGCGGCTTTGAGATTTCCGTCACATCGTCCACGGATAACCC